>VXBX01009832.1:681741-872892 GCA_013400415.1 Scytalopus superciliaris | reverse complement strand
TGGGGGCAGCGGCCGGGGCAGCCCGGGCTGGGTCGGGGGGCGCTCGGCGCACAGGCCCGGGAGCCGCGGGTGTCCCCCCGCGGGGTGCGGGGAGTGGCGAAGCGCCGGTCCCGCCCCGGAGCATCGCGGCCGCACCGCATCGTCCGCCCTGCCCGAATGTGCGGGAAGGGCCCGCGCCGCCGCCTCCGCTCCCCGCGGCCACCCAGACCTCTCCCTGGCATCCCTCAGGCTTTCTAAAGGCTTTCTGACTCCTTTCTGACTTTGCCACGGCCACCTGCGGCGGGCTCGGAGACCCGGGCAGCTCTGGGATGCACTGGGAGTCCTCTGGTGCCCAGAATTTCCCCTTACAGCATTGACTCCCAGATGGAATCATCTGAGTCTTCTCCCTTTTCTCCAAGGAAGGCTCGACCCCACAAGAGAACTTTAAAACTCCAAAACTCATGCACCAGTTAAAGGTTCTCTGGCTTGTTTACTGCACTTCTTTTTCTGTCTGAAATGTACCTTATACAATATCTCAATGACCTCTGGAATCAATGCAGCACTACTGCAATGTTACCGGTATAGTTTTTTGGGGGTTTTTTTGTATTATTTCCTTCTATAACTTCTTACACTTCTTTGAATACCTCTAAATAACCCGTGCATAGCCTACTTGCATAGGTTTGGGATGTCAGGATTGCTCCGCATCTGTCTTTGAATCAGTATGGAATGCAAATCCTCTCTTTTCAGAAACCGCATGTAAGTCCACTGTATTTCTGTGCCGTGATTTGCAGTTCACTTTAACAAATAGGTGCTCAGTTTGTGCTAGGACATAATGTAAGTATTGAGAACATGTATGCTTGAATAGCTGTGAGCATGATGAGCCAGAAGGCAACTTTATGGATGCTCCAAACACTGGATGGTTTGACTTCAAGCTCTGAAACTGCAGCCCACGTTGCATGATAAGATTTCCATACTAGGACTATTCAAGTGAACACCACCAGCAACTTGGCATTTTCTTGGTGCATTTCAAATTAAAAAACACATGAATGATGCTACTACAACCATTTATCTGCAGCCATCCACTCAAACTGCTCCTAAAGTCATAGCCTGGTTCTCACTTCTACCCTGCTCTAGTACAGCAGACCTCTCCAGTCCTCTCAAGACTGCTCCTTGGTCCCACTTGAATTTCTATGCTGTGAGTACTTGAAGGAAGTGGCAAGTGTGAAAAACCCAATAATATGTTAATTTATCTTATTTTTCTTATCACTGCCATTTTGAATTTTAAAAACTGTATAAATAACTGTATGTAACAGTGCAGTCCCTCTATACCAAGCCAAGAAGAAATATTTCTGTCACTGCTGTGCCAAAATGAAGCAAATAATGCTACTTACCGACTTTTATTCTACTTGGTCTCTAGAGGTGTTTTGGTGTATTAGATTATCTCTTTCTAACTGCAGCCACGAATTTTGGAAGTTGAGTCTGTCCATATGTACCCAAGCTTTTAATCCTGCAGTTTCCACAGGAGTTAATTTTCTGTTTGGTTAACATTTACAGTTGCTCTCAATTTCCTGCCTTCTGTGAGTTTCTGTCAGTTATTTGTATTACAGTCATGACACTGAGATTATATTTGATATCTATCCTTCTTTTATTGGATACTACATATATGGTGTTCTACTGCATGTAATGAGGGAGATAGCAGAAAACACCAAGGATGGAAAACAGTGCATTTGAGTTGTCTCAGAGCTGGGCAGGTTACAGGTCTCCAGATGCCTCCCATAAAGCAAGCCCTGACAGCTGTTCCTCCCATGGCAGAAGCAGCTCTGATGAGGTATGAAGGCATAAAGAAGAGATACTCACAGCTTCCTTGATACATACGTTGCCTTCTTAGAAACTTTCATTGTCTGTACACGAAGTACTGTTATATAAAACTGAGCCTGAGGCTGTGTTGGGGCTCCCCATGGACATGAAGAGGCCATAAAACTGATGTGGACACTGCACACCCCTTCTCCTCCTGCCCTGATGGCAGCCTCTGTGACAGCTCCTCGCCAAGGCAAGCGCTGATGGCCAGAGGGCAGGGTCAGCAGGACTCGCTGCATTTCACGTATGGCATCACAGCATGGGAGGCAGGGTCGGCTGTGTGAGCCTCATGCCTGGTGAGCCAGCCCTGAATGCAGGCCTGAGGAAGTCATGCCCCTGCAGGATAGATGTGTAGTCCCTCTGATACAGAGCAAATCCAGCAAGTACTGAAGGAAGAAAACTTTGTGGCAGGGCACTACCTTTCTGCTGTGCCTGTTCTCGCATTGCATAGTCAAACCCTGCATTATTCTCACTAAAAAATCCCACTCAATGAAAACAAAGGAATTTATTATTTTAGCCAGTTGTGAGTTTCCACTTTTTTTTTGAGTTGGACTTGATCCTGATGGGTCACTTCCAACTCAGTATATTCTATTATTTTACTTCCTTTTTTTTGTTTGATATATTGCTTGCACAACTTTGCTAACCTCCTCCTGGTTCCTTTCAATTCTCATTTATTCTCTCTAGCTCTGTTTTGATTTTCAGTTTAGGAATCACAAATTTAATACGTAATGCAGTTTAAAGGTTGCAAATTTCATACTAACAATAAACATGGAAACTCAAAGAAAGAAAATGCCACCTTAGTACTGAAAACACAAAATTTCCTGGTTCAAAACATAGTAAAAGCTTTGTAAACCCAGCACTTATTTAAAAAAGCCTTTGGAAAACATAGGACAGACTGTTTGCATATCTGAATTCAGACTGTTCTTGATACAATTGCTGTAAATGTAGGGTACCTCTATCTAGAAATCTGCCAAGTATCAGTGAGGTTTCAGGGTGAGTCACCTTGATTCCATCACTATATCTGCTACAGACTTAATTTTGAACTCAGACATGCCCATTAATAGATTTCACAATGTCCACCTGAAGTTAATGATAGAAAACTAAAGATGAGAATATTCTGGCTTCCTGTGCCACTTTCTTTTGAAAAGAAAGTGTAATGAAAATATAACATATAATATAGTCTATAACATATTTGTAAAAGAAACATTTATATACATTTCTGTCAATAATGATACACTGGCGTAATTAGCTATGGTGCTGGTTTTCTTTGCAGGTTCTTGTGAATTTCTAAAACTACATTCTACAAATATGTAATTATAACATAGGAAAGCTGTCACTGCTTATAAGGACAGAAAAGACAAAGTACAGGCAGCAGGAAAAGCTTAATGAAGCCTTCTGTAAATAGCAAGTCAATCATTAGCTAGTCCTAATACATCAGTTTCCATGAGACTGCCTTGCGAGAGACTGTATCTTTGTTACCAAATCACAAGACACTTGTTCCACATGCCTGTGAGAGAGTATCTCTTTTATTTCTGCTATTAACACTCTTTGCTACCAAATACCTATTTGGAAACCTTCTATGAAAGTCAGGTTGATTCAGATGATCTGCTCTAGCCCGAGACTATTATGTTACAACAGTTGCAGTTTAGGTATTTAAACTGGAGAAACTTTTTTTGATCTGAGAATATGAAGGATCTTGCATTGGAGAAAACTATTAAAATTTAGTTACTCATTTTGAATATCAAGTTTGATCATGAAAAGTCCAAGGCATTTCATACCTGTGATGAGGTATGAAATCAGATGAGGGATCCTGCTTTTGATTGAGAACTTATAAAAACCTGGCTTATATCCTAATAATTACACAGCAAGAATAGTTTTTTATTCTTTCTGAGAAGAGAGATTCTAATACACTCTGAGTTTGGAGCTAATACACTCTGAGTTCAGAGCTGGGGCTTTGTTTCCTTCTCTCCCTCATTCTTTCTATGCAGAATTGGGATGGTCACTAGGTATCTCTCTACCAGTTTTCTACATTTATAAACTGCGACTAGGATTATTTCCTTATTTTAAAGGTAAATATATAAGATTGATACCACCTCAGATAGCAATAGCACTTGTACTAGCTGTGATTATTGTTTGCAGACATTGATAGCAACATTATTCACATATTCCTTTCATACTGCGGTGGATACAAGGCAGGAAATATTTTCTAATATCCTGTTAAATGAATGTAGTTCTGAAATAAATCAGTCTCCCTTACCTGAAATTACAGTGAAGTGTATCTTGGCCTCCTGTAGTCTACCAGAATAGGGCAGGAACAACATCTGGGTAATATTCTAAGATCATGTTGCTATTAGATTTTCAATGTGATTGTGACTGCAAACATGATGGCAATTGGTGTCAGAAGTCTCCAAAGTAAATTTGATAAAATACAATATCCTGCTCAGCCACGTTAACAAGGGCTTCTCAGTTATACGTACATTCAGAACAAGGCCACCATCAGAAAAATAAACAAAGATTTAACTTTATAATAATTCCTAATTAAGTAAACAAAGGTCCAGTTATGAGGGAAGGCTGAGATGGGCTATTAATATATAGTGCTATATTTTGCATTGTATTTCACTTGCAACCCATGTAATTATGTTGTCTGCTGCCTCCCAACAACTCCGTGATGCTTTATTCTTATGCATAATACAGCATAACTTAAACACTGCCTGATATTGACATGTATAATCAGTAGCTGTGGACAGCACAGCACTGCTCCCATTCAAGTCAAAGGCAAATTTCATTATGTGAATGGGAGCAAGAACACATTGTTCCAAATGCATTAATTTGGGTTTATGTCCTGAATAAACATCAGTTGTAAATCTCTCCAAGAAAAATAGATGCAGATGTAAGAGCCCACGTACACCAAGCTCTGTGCTTTTCTGATGCATATATGGAATCACACTCAAGGAAGACTGTTTAGTTGACTATTGTGCTGTCTCTTTTGGCTCCAAAGAACACACCATGGCATCTTTAAAATGGCTGTGCATTCCTGATCATGAATTCCTCTAATCACAATCCAAAAATATTTATGACAGTCTGGCTAAAAATGTGCTTATTTTGCACACAAAGTCAGTATGAAGAGAAGTTGTTACTTACAGGACTTCTCAACACTGTGGGGTTGTAGATGTGTACAAACTTGCACCTACACCTGCTCTGCCCAGTTCCTGTGGGCTTTGAAGTAAACACTAATAGTGTAGTTTAAAAGTATGCAAATATTTGCAGTTAAGGGAGAACAATATGAGAACAATATCTGATTCAGCTTTAACTCTATGAACACCTACAGGAAATGATTACCAATGCAAAAACGTGTAAAAGCAGAATGCACATCTCCAGTGAATTATCAGTCTGACTTAGTATGAGATGCATGTATTTGCATGCCTTCATTTGCCATCTGCTACTCATCTACAGAATTTTGTACTTCAATCTGGTGCTGTTCATTTCCCATAAAGCAGTCACATTCAACCTTGTCCTCCTGAAAATGCTGTGTCCCTCCTCATATCTGTGTTTTTCAGTCATTATTTGACATATTGTGAGGATACAACTCAGGCTGTTTGAAAAAAATGGTACAAATTGAGTTGTTCTATTGTATATGAATCTCTCCAACCTATCTGCAGGGTTTTTTTTCTTTCCCACCTGCATGACTCCAGGGTACAGTAGGCTATTTCACAAAGGTGAAAAGTGGAATTTCTACTCTAATAACATTTTCTTCCTCACTGATACTGTAATGTCACCTTCTTGTTTTTTTCTTAATATCCTGTCTTTGGCGTCTGCTGAACAGACTTTCAGTTTTTCAAAGTAAATGTGTCAGCAAGGCTTCAAATAATGGTTGCAATGTGACTGTAGTGTGACAAATGACACTGCAGATGTTGAGCAGTGTGGACAGTAATGGATCTGATGGCGACATGCCCTCTACTGGAGCTTCACGGGGGCTTCATAAACCCAGGCAAATGGCTCTTGTGTGGCTTGGCAGGCTGTTATTAGGCACATTTGGACTCACAACATACCTTCCTTGCTAAATATCTGTATCAAACTTTTTGTTGTTATTATTATGGCAGGATGGTAGGACAGTAATGTGATGTTGTTCAAATAATTCCATACAACCATTTGGACAAAAACTGTGGTCTGTGTGATCTACATTCTGTTCAGAAGCTGCCATCCATAAAGGAGGACAGTTTTTCACAGTTTCATCATAATTCAGGATGCCTTTGATACACATTGGCTCTATCAGACTATACAGACCATGCATCTACTGAAGTCTAATCATAGCTCTATTAATGAACCTCCATAATGTCTATGCTGTGAAAGTAGCTTACTAATCCTTAGTTTTTCTTGTACTTACAGGAGTTCTTCTGAACTTTGCTACATAAAAAGTGCCCAGCAGTTTAAGCAGCCTTTGTATATATGTATTGCCCTCTTAAAACAAATAAAGCCATAAACCTTTGTATGTAGAATTGTGTAGACATATGACATACAGCTACTAACATTTCAGAAATAAATATCAGATGTTGCCTCAATTTACCTGTTTTATATTATTTTACCTGAATTACACAGTTGAATCAATGAATAAAAGCAATGGCAGTCATACCTTTTGAGGAACAATTAATTGAGGGACTTGGACCTAAGGATTTAAGCCCTTTAATGTCCTTTTTATAAACTGGAACTTAACAAAGGGAATATTCAATCACTGTAAGATCAGAGGCCTTGAAGAGGAGGGGGGTTATTAGCAGTTGCAAGGAATAAGTGAGATGGATCCTGACTGCCACACAGTTATATTGATGAACAATATAAGACTGGAGGTGACTTTTCAGATAGGTCATTGAGTTACAGGTATTACATTCACCATCACAAACTTACTATGTGCCAGTAAATAGTAGTTAATTTTCACTGGCCTTATCAGAAAATTTATACTAGTTTGTAAACTGCCAATATATATGTGTGTTTGTGCCAGTGCTGCTCTCTGGCCTTTCCTTGGCATTTCCGTTTCCCCGGTGTTATTTCCAGACATCAAGTGTGTCTGTATTCAGATTAAGTTCACTGAACTCTTTATGTCTTCTGTGGTAAGATAGGCTCATCCATTCTCTGTGTGATTCTGGGGAGAAGGGCAAGCAAAAACTGTAACAGCTCCTCACGTGGAGTGGAGTATTTTATGAAAAATACCATGTGATAATTCTTTGTGGCCACTGGGGAGTTATGAAGTAGTCCTTTTTTTCACTGGAGTTGTTGTTTAAGGTGGAATTAATTATTCCAAATTTCCTGGAGGAACTCATCCTGTAGCAAAACACACAGACTGTCCTTTTTGCTGCTTACTCCTGCTTCTAACGGTAAAATAATAAATAGGCTGAGATTTCTTATTGACTCTTGGGTGTGAATGGCATAACAGTGACCTTTCAAAGCCAAAGGTCATGCCCATTGCCTTATTTGTGTGAACATTTACATGACAGGACAGTGACCTGTGGCAAAACGTTTTACATTCCCAGAGTGCATTTGGGGGCTTTTCCCTTGAAGTGAGGATAATTAAGGTTGGCAGAGGTAAGAGACCTAAAAGCAAAGGCAGAGGCATTTCAATATGAATTTTTAATGCATACAAAGTTGCTGTTTCTGTCACACTGGGGGGAACCAATGCAAGATGTCTTTACTGGCAAAGGCAGCACATTTGTTCTAAACACCTGCCTGTTTTACAGTGAAATACCTCAGTAAGCTAAAGTTTCTTAACACTACTTCTTATCATTTTCAGTCTTCATTTTATGTAGCATTAGACTAAGTATACCTTAAAAAAATTCTTATCACCAGTTAATAAGGCAAATATGTCCTTAATTGCAGATTACAGATAGTGATTTTTTATGCCATGCTACTGGTTTTCTTGAAATAATTACAGAGATGGGTGTGAGCCCAGCTTTTATTACTGCCACAGTAACAGGTTCCATCTTACCCCAGTTAGCTGCCTTTACGCGTCTAGTGGTCTGCCTCTCTTTTGCAGTAGTGTGAAACAATGGAAGAGTTTTTAAGAAGCCTTTTCTTCAAATATATGTTTTGGTTTCATCTGTTCCAGCCTATTCCAGTTTCCTTCTGAAAGACATCAGCCAACTGCCTTGTCCAGCAGTTTCATCAGTTTTCACTTTGGGATAGAGCCTAATATTTTCTTTAAAACCTTGGATTGATTGTAAGCATGACCATTGAAACCAATTCTCTCTGCCAGTCTTTATCCCTCCATTTCGTAACATAGAGGTTTAGCAAATATTGTATCAGTTTTAGGTAATCCTTCTTTTAGAAAGCTCTGTAGAATGCTTTTCCCTGTAAGGTTTTTAGAAGAACCAGGTTTTCTGCAATTTGTCTTCTTTTTACTGGTTTTCACAATTTTTCCTGCTTTACAGTATAGATGCAGCAAACTGAATCAAACTTCATTTGAAAGTGGGTTTTGTTATGTATTGTAAAGATCAAGTTCTTTACTGTCTCCTGAACTTAATGGATGCCTTTGCAGAGTGTCCATTTACTCCTTCTGCCCAACCTGAATCTTGTTTTTCTGCGTGATGCTGTTGCACCTACCTGGCAGTTTTACCAGGTCTCTCTCCCATGACTCAGCAATTATTAATGTATTTTTGAGGTCCAAATCAATGTCTGGAGTTGCCTCAGTTTATGTATCCTACATTAACATATATTTTGAAATGAGGAGTAGTAACATTTCAAAGGCCTGTGCTAGACTGTTTTTTCCTTCAGTTTAACGAGCATGTTACCAGGAGCCCAGTGCAGTGGTAATGCTTTGTCTCTATACAAATAGAGACTGCTGAGTTTTGAATCTATTGAGATCCCAGTACCTGTGAATGTCACTGATATCTCCCTGAGATATGCCATGGTGCTCGGAGTCTCATTCAGTACCATCTGTGCTGTGTGCCATTCAAAAGAGCCCATGTTATTCGTGCTGCAGTTTCTGCCCCTTGCTTTGGTGTCATGAATTACTAAACTCATAATGTCCCATCAAACTCTTAATTCAGCTGCATACTGGAAAAATAAGGTACTTTCTATTTGATTCTGCTGTGGCAGCAGCAGATCTTGGCAATCACTGGTGGCTTTGTGGACAGGTGATCCTGAAAAGTCATTCAATCTCAGCACTATTTTGTGTGCTGACTTACAGAAATTGCTAGCTATAGAGTAGCTCCTTTAGTCTCAGAAAATCAATAAATTATGTCATTAGCTATTAGAACTTCACACACTCCTTATGGAGGTGGAGCAGTAGTTTTTTTTGCAAGCATCCAGCCTTTTGAAACTCTTTTAGCTTCTAGATAAGTGGTTTTCTCACATTGCAACAGCTGCAACGTGATGAGGTCTTTTTAGTTTAATTCAGCTGGCTTCTCCTTTTTCCTCATTTCTAGTTGAGGATTCCAGCCTCATTTCAACTGACAAGACACTCACTCCACAAATAATAACCATTTGTTAAGACTGGATACCATCAAGGCATTCATACTGCACAGTTTTGCAACAATTGTGATTGTTGTAGCAATATTTGATGACAGTGGGAGCCTGGACTTAACCTGTGAGATTCCTTCTCAGTACTGTGACATTCCTATTGCAAGTCACACAAGCAAAAGACCAAATGACAACGAGAAAGAAAAGCTAAATCATGACATATAAACATGAAACAGTACAAGAAGAAGTTCTTTGTGAACCTCAAGCCCACTGTCCAGTGACTCATTACACCTCAAACTCATACTGCACCACAAAATTTAATTACAGCAGAGCTCAGATCTTCACAGCTATGTAAAAACCTGTGCAGACCAGAAAACATCTTTTTTTTTTTGTTAAAAAATGAAGATGAGAAGGCTGGATTCTCCTTCAAAAGCACCCTATTTTCAGTTATTTCCTTCTACAGTCATTCATGCATATTTATCAGCAGTCCTGCTTTAATAGGGAGAACTTTCCCTAATTATTCCTGAACATTCCTTTCCTTGATATTCATCCCAGTAGTGTGAACATTTTCTTTCATTGTTTCCTTTCTTTCTTTCCTGTGTCTTAGACCAAAAAGAGACTTGACAATGTTTCCCACAGTCCCACATGGCAGAGAAGACAAAAAGAAACTGAGAGGGGCTGGGTTGGCTTGCATTAGTCCCAGCTGCTCTGCTGATCATGCATTCTCTCTCTTATTAGCTTGCCTAGGATGTGGAGGTTTGACCTACTGGATTCTGTATGATCTCCTTCTTCCCTTGTGCCTGCTTTTTACCGTTCTGCTGATAGATCCAGGCTGTATAGCTGGAGGGATCTGCCCAGCAGAGAATTTCCTGTCTGTAGTGCAAGCTGTGGATAGTATGTTTATGTGAATGGCCTGTAAGGTTCATTGTTAAGAGGGTACGAGGAACAAAATTACTGAGACTGGGCTCAGTGACTTGTTTTCCATTCATGAGTTCTGCAGTAATCATAACTCAAGTTGAACTATATAACACTTAAGCAATATTTGTTCAACAAGCAAACAGAAATAACAACAATAACAAAAGCTTGACCAAGGTTTGCATTTACTTTCTGAGGTACAAATTGATAAAAGTGTAGTGTAGACAAAAATATCAATTTCATTAAGCCTTTTGGTAAAGGTGATGGCCCTTTGCTTAAGGAATATGACAGGTGATACTTTAAGAGGAAATGGCCATGGATGAGAATGCTTACACTATAAATGTTGTAGCTTTCCCTCTTTATTTAATGAAATAGCTGTAATCACAGAGAGGAAAACAGACCAATGTTTTACACATGTGGCAGGCTTCAGCAGCCAAACAAACAATTCTCCCAACACAATGAACACAATCTTTCCAGCTCTAGGCCTTTGCCACAAAGCTAATGGCTCTACTGTTCCGGAAAGCAATCACATGCCCCATGCCCCTCCCAGCAGGTGCAGCTTTCCTGGGCAATCCAACCACAAACACTGTATTTTTGCACTCCCTTGTACAGAAGTAAGTTGCAATCCCACAATCAGGAAATGCTGTGACCAGAAGTCATTATGGTGAATTTTCTGAAGTAATGCAAAGGCACATGTGTAATTGCTTTCAATGATTTTAAAGCATTTTCATAGGGGCTGCTAAATTCTCAGAAACAGCAACTAATAACTGAAGACAAATGATAGGTTATTGCTTTCTCCCCCAGCACTCCCCTTTTTTTCCTAGTGAAGCAGAAAAGGAAATTAAAGATAAATCTGTTTTTATGGAATAGAAATAGTTTTTTAATTATAAATAAATCTTGGACAAAAACAGCAGGTGAAAGCACTGCTATTTCTCTTTTTGGCAGATAACTTGGCAAAGTATGGGACAGGTGGCTTCAGGAAATAAAATACTCCATACCTCTGCAAGTGCTTGGTGATCTGTTAACATAGCAGCTGTCCCGCTCTCAGTCATAATGAAAAGGCAATTATTATAGCCTCAGTTATCACTATAGATAAACAGATAGCCTCCAGCACAACTTGAATCCTGGCTCTTTTGCTCTTGTTTACCAGAAACCACACACTGCTCCAGGCAATTCACATAGCAAGCACACACATCCAGTACAGCCAGAAAGAGGAAGGGTGTTCACCAACCTCAGCAGTTGTTCAAACCTTAAGAAATGTGGGTTCAGTTCTTGTGGTCCCACAAACATTGTATGAGATTATACAGATAATTTAGTTTTTGAGGTCCAGGTACTTAAAATGACTTTTTTTAATGCCTAAAACCTTTATGTGTCCATCCTCTGAAGACGAATACAATATGAAGAGCTACATACCAAAATTGCACAGGAATTAAGCATCTGGCAAGTGTTAGTGAAAAAGTCATTCCTTTCTTCTAACACTAGGAGAAACAAACACTTTCCTACACAAGACATCAGTGTTTGGAGAACTCATAAAGGAGTGACACGTATGATTTCTATTCTTCTTCTAAACTTGCTGTCTTGAACCCTAGATTTCTGCCCACTGCCTAAGACTGTCCCAGTCCCCAGGTTCCAAGGTGTGGGGGAGGAGAAAGGGAAGTACAAATGGATCAGGATGGAACAGGAAGAAGAAAGTATTTCTCCTACAAAACGTAGAGTTTTGCACTGATAGAATTTAAAGATAAAAGAAACAAGCTGGAGGACAAGTAAGCTGCTCCTCAGTTGTGTAGCATACCTGGATTCCAGCTGTTGCTTTAATCAAGTCTTCAAGGACAATTTTTTTTTAAAATTTAAAATAATGTTATCATTTTCTTAGTGAATACATGATTCTTGTTTGCAAAATGGGGTTGCTTCAAACAAAGGAAATAAGAGCACTGCTGCACCCGCATAACCCAAGACTTGAGGTCCTCGTGCGTGGGGGAAGGACAGGGCAAAGAGAGGAAAGGGGGACTTTGATTCCACATAAGCAGAGTGAGGCAGAGAATCCAGCCACTCATTTACTGAGTATCATAACTGTCTAGAGCATGTATTCCAGAGATGTTGCTCAATGGATACGCTTGATGAAAGCATAATTTTTAGATCCCAGTCAGCTCAAGCATGAGAGGTGTGAGTTGCTAGGCCTCAAGAGATTAAGGCTGTTCCATTTATTTTCAAAAGTAGAACTGTAGGCAAGGGACCTTCACTATTAAAAAATCCTGATAGCTATGAACTCAGGCACTAGGAGTACAAGCCAGAGTTTTGAAGTTCATGATATCAGACTTTTGCATCTAATTGCTGTCTACAAACTGAGTTGGACCCAAAAGCTGACCTTCTGAATTTGACGCTCCATAATTCTTTTAATCCTCTTCTTATACAACAGTAATAATTTATACATGTTCCTAACCCAAGAGGTTTACTTGCTCTTTCTGATTCTTCTCCCAACCTGGGCTGTGTGGTACTTAGTTGCTGGTTGGGGTTAAACCACAGCACCAGTGAAGGGAATACATGACTGGAGGATATGCAAGCAAAATTTAATCTGGGTAATAGTAACAGTGGTGCATCAGAGTTAGCATCTGTGGATGCAGCGGATTACTAAGACCATATGATAATAACTATGGGGATGGGAGCATCAGCACAGGCCAAGACCCAGAAAAGAGGCCTAAAGAGACTTTGTTTTCCTCCAGTGCAGGAGCAGACACCCACTAATATGAGCATGTAAAGGTGAGAAATGAACTCCACTCCTGTATCAGCTCATGCCTAGGGGCATTCTCCCCCATTTTATGCCATATAAATGGATACAACCTTCACCCCATGCCATGTGTGTCCTCCTGATGTTCAGTGACTCATGGACAGTGATGCAGCCTGGCTTCTGTTCCAGTCTGGAAAGGTTCATGTTCTTGTTGTCATGGAAGGGAAGACTAAGATAGGCATCTATGGAGGGACCAAACCATTAAGAGCGTGGCACTAGGTCAGTTTTTATTGCCTTGGTATATCTGGTTATGCCTGCTTTGGTTATAAGCATGTATCGAGAATGGCAATCTTAAAGCACCACAGCTGCTGTTACCAAGCCGTGGTACAATCACACCTTCAGTGTGCTGTGTGAGCTCATCCAGAGGGCTGTATCTCTGCTGCACACTGTGTATGGAGTAAAAGCAGATGAGCCAACACTACAGAAAAGGTGGGGCTGGTTATCAGGTGGGGAACTTCATGCTACTGTGGTTTATTCAGAAGAAGCCCAGGTATTCACAGGTAACAGAGTTGTGCTGAGCAGACATTTGAATACAGGAATGGATAGTATTTCTCAAGAAAATATACTTGGCAAAAGTTGCTAACAAAGATAATTTTCTAGTCAGTCAGAACTGATGCCATTGACTCCCTGTGCCTTCATGATATTTAAAATATTGCTGACTGCTGCTGTGCTGATACAAGTAATGCAAATCCACACACTTTCTGACAGTGAAAAACACAGGAAAACAAAGGCTCCAGGGCCAAACAGTCTATTGTAGCAGGAAATGTTTTCAAAACAGAAAGTCATCGGGTCATGCATAAGCTTTGCCATAGCAGTTATTCTAGCAGCTGAGTAGTTTGTCGGGAGAGGAAGGTCAGTTCATCTGCCTTGACCTAGAGTACTTCTATCTTAATTGGCTGCTTTGACTTTCTGGGGTTTGTCCCTAGCTTTTGCTTACTTTTTGTTTTGTTTTGTTTCATTGTGGGGGTTTTTGTTTGTTTGTTTGTTGGGCTTTGTTTGTTTGTTTGTTGGGTTTTTGCTTATTTGTTTATTTTTAGTTTTTTGGTTTTGTAAAAAAAGAAAAATGTATGGCAGAAGAGCCCACAGGAATCTGTGGACAGAAAAGCTTTCTTCATGGATTGTGTCTGATTTTTCAGTAACCTTGGCACACACCATATGAATGGGCTAGGAGATAAAACCCCCATCCAGGCATGGATCAGTGTTATTGCAGCAATTCATCCAGCTTTGCACTGACTTTCAACACATGGGAAATTTTCAAACAAACAAAAATCTCATAGGAGGTGGGGGTGCATCAAGGCATGAGATCCAACTTCTGTATCAATTTTAGGGACTTTCCCTTTTGAAGCCTAAATCATAGAAATGAGAACATTACTGATTTAACATGTCTCTTAATTTGAGCTGCCCACCATAAGTCTTTAAACAAAACATCACAAGTGATATGAACATGCCTGACACATGCACAGCCAAGACTAATATTATGGTACAGCATGCTATACTTGATTAAACAAAATGTTTTGGTACTCATATTTGACAAGCTTTTGAATAAAGCAATTGCATTAAGCTACATATCTGAGCCAGAAAACTTTATTATTTTTTTTTCCAGGACTGAGTGTTTTGGTTTTTTTTTTTGTTTGTTTGTTTTTTGTTTGTTTGTTTTTTGTTTTTTGGTTTTTTTTTTTTTGGGGGGGGGGTTTCTCCCCTCTTCTTTCACTTCCTTGTTCCTCTGGCAAGAAGCAGCTCATGCCATCATTGTAATATCTAAATGTACATGACATGTCCAGGCTGAACTTGCAATGGGATGCAATAAATAAGGAAGACTTCACTGGAAGGATGCAAGGACAGTGCTGTGGCTCAATGCAGAGCTTAAGAGTGACTGGACTATTTTTGCTATGTACTTCATATGCTTTGAGCCTGTGTAGAGAGCACTGAAATAACTGAGAGACTCTGAAGTGGATTAGCCAGGCTCAGGAAAGCTCACTACTTGGCTTCAGTGCCTGTTCTGTGGGAAGCATGTTCAGAGTGAGCAGGAGGAAGTGGAATAAGAATGGATAAGAAGTGAGCTCTGAGCCAAGAGTGACAGTCCTGGCACTGCTGAAGGAGATGGCTGAGCACACAGGGGCAATAACAGAGATCTGGCTCCTACAGAGGCAGAACACCACTGGTCTTCTTCACAAAACCTTCATCTAGAGGGAGGCTGATAACCACTGTAACAGAGCAGATGATCAACTCCTCACCCAATGCAGTTTTCTACCAAACTCTAGTAGGCAGTGGCCGGGACAGGGCAACTAGATGCTGCAGCTTTTAGATGGAGAACTGTCTGAAGAGATGGATTTTGTCACAAGTCAGTAGGTGTGTCTTGATAGGACATCCTAAGTATGACTGGCTGAAGTGAGCATGATCCTATGAGTATGATCATCAGCTGAGAAACCAGCTGTCACAGGAATTCTGCAATTAAATAACTGCTGATGAGTTCAGCTTCCCAGGAGGGGTGTGAAGTTTGATTAGCACATGCAAGGATCAAGACTTTCATTTGATTGTGTCACAAATATTCTCACATGTTTTAAATTTTCTTAATTTTTTAAGAACTGCATCCCGAAGTACATAAATAATTGAAAAAATACTGGATGAGTTCAAGCTGCTTATAAATCTTTGGACTATGTCACACACTGTTGCCTGTACATCTTGATCAAACTGTGAGAAAGGCAGAAAGATCAAAGCAAGCAGGAAACTTCCAGTGTGGCTGGACTGGTAGAAACATCTGCTTATCATCATGTTTGTATAATCACTCATGTCATGGCTGTCAGACAACAACTGATACTTGTGTCATTCTAACACTACAGCTCACTAGCAATAGCTTGAGTGCCGTAGTTTCAAGAAAGAACATGCACCAGGACTAGAAGGCTGTTAATTGCAAGTGAGAGCCAAGCCTCTGTTCTTCCTACTGCTCTTCAAATGTATTTTTTGAAGTTCTTCCTGCCAGATCTTAGCCAAGATAAGTTTTATTTTAACTAATGTCTTCCATAGGCCTGATTTATTACTTTGGGCTTTTATTACCAAGAAGTTGTTCAAAACTACCTTTCCTTTGCATCCTTAAAAAGTACCATGATTTGTGTTTTAATGGTTCTGTAAATGTTAACTTCTGATGCACTGAGATCAGTGCATTTAAAAGACAGGCATTTTATCAAAAAGTTCGCAGCATGTTGAATTAGAGCAGTGCTTGAAAAGAAGAAACCTCATCTTTGTGAGACAGTGAAGGCAAGGATAAAATAGTTAAACTTCCCACTGAGTTGTTTTTATTGCTGGAAATATACTTGCAGTCCCTGAATAACAATTTGGGACTTCAAGCAGTGCATAGAAAATTAAGCATTTAAGAGTAATCTAGCTTTTTGAAGCAGGTATTCACTCAGCATGAGCAACCTATGAAGTTTGCATAGGCAATATGAGTAGTAATTCAGACATACAGTAGAAAATTTCAGAAGACAAATTCCCTTGCATCACTTAACTTGAGGAACTTTTTACTTCAACCTGGCATGTCCTTGTATATCCATAATCCATGGTGAGGTCTCATACCTTCTCACTGCACCATGTCATTATTAAAGTTCATCACAACTATGCTACACCTTGACTGTGGCTTTCTGGTGTGAGCATTTTGAAAAGGGTAATCAATGCCCAAGAAAAAACTCTGGAGGACAGATGATGATGATCCTTTCAGCAGCTTATCTTTTTTTCCCTTTTTCTCTTCACTCCCCAGTAAAGATTCATCAGCAGTTGTTACAAATCCCTATTACTGGAGGTCAGTAAGAGCCTGGATATAGGATTCAGCCTGTTGCCCAGAACTGAATTGGTATCTGTGCAAGTTTGACTTTGTTTTCACTGCTGCTGGGGTGAAAGGGACACTTAGAACATAAAACAGAATCAAAAAGAGGATAAATCCTCCATTACTACGGTTCACAGTGTTTGTCATTTGAAATCAAGAGTTAATATTAAAATCTGTCTTATTGATTATGAACGCAAAGATTCCTCTTACTTAAGCAGTGACATTTCAGTTACCTTCAATAATATCAAAGGCCAGTGGTGAATGACTTGTGACACAGGAGCCTATTTTAATGCCCATAGGGCAGTTTGGGACAGTGTTGGGAAATTCTGCAGTTTGAAAATTTATCTATGGAAGGCAATAATTTCTAGTTTTTGAATCCAGTGAAATCATTTGAATTTAGAGGACACAGACAGTCCCTGCCCTTCAGAAGCACGGTACTGCCAATTGGTTGATTGGTATGATCTTTGGCCATCTGTGAGACAGCATCCCTCTGCTTCCACTGATCATCTTCTCTGGTAAGAGGTGCCCTTAACTTCTGAATTGAGAAAGAAAATACAGCTTGGCATGTACTCTTGAAAAAGCTGCTTCTCCAGCTTTAGAGTTCAATCATCTTTGAGGATGATCCATTTATTTGGGCTCAAATATAGTTTTTAATTGAAACTGTTAAAGCTCCAGACTGACAGTGCTTTTAAAATTTGGTATATCTCTTATGAATCACAGCATATCTTGGGATCTCTATTGTATCAAGTTGCCTTTTTACAGCTCTAGGCAAAAAAACCAAACCTTATAAGCAAAGCATTTTTAAAAGGTTGAATGAAAGAAAGGAAACACAAAGAGATTTGTCTGGCTCACAGCCAGGCCAAGGTTGCTATCTATCTGGAGAATATTCTGAAATATAAATCACAAAATCTGGAGACTTGCCATGTCATCAGTTATTTTTAGCAGAGTGAAGAAGAACTAAGTTTTAAGAAACATGTAAGATAAAGCCTTAAAATTAACTTTGGTTTAGCTTTCTTCCTTGAGCTATTGAACACTGTGATTTTTGTTTTACATATTTCTTGTAGATGTCTGCTGTTCTGTGCACAAATTCAAAATAGACCACCATGTTTGTCTATAATAAAAGCAGTAACATTGAATAAAGAACTGTGTAGTTAAAATGTAATACGAAAAATAAGAATAAGAATAATTTGGAGAAAAATACAGTTCTACACATTTTTAAAAGGCCTTGCATTTCTATACTTCAAGTGTCAGCTCGCCTGATACTTCTCTAAAATTTTGAGGGGTGATATCCAAAGACCTAGTAATTCAACCTACACCTTTCTAGGTTGTTATACAGAAAGTTTTTCTGGACTCTGGCCCGAATTCAGAAGATGTGTATTATTTTCAGGTGCTGCCATTCTTAATCTTGTATGTACTTTAGACTTTAATTGACCTCAAGTTGTGATGACAGTAATGAAAATACTGATAGGCTTATGTGAACACTCATAAGCACATGAACTAGCATTCTAGAAGTCAATTTTGCTATGAGACACAAAATCAAAACTACTGATGTGGGAGGCAAACAGTGATGGCAGTTGCAGCCACACAGTTATGCCAGTTCATGGTGAGAGAGGAATGTCAGTCTGTTAATTGGTTCTAGAACTGTAGCCCACAACTGTCCTTGCTTCATCCCACTGTAGCCAATGTAATGTTAAATAGTTATTCCCAATTTGTATTAAATTTAAAGTAGTCAGTTTGCTGACTACAAAACTCCCTGCTGCTACACAGTCCCAATCTGATTGCAAACTGACTTGCTTCTGACAAGCCATACCACACTGTCCAGGATGTTGCCTTTCATCAAAATAGAATATTCTCCTTTAAAACAAAATAAATGAAAACTGATGAAATACCAAAATTCATCCTGGACAAAAGAGCTGTTCTGTAAAAGCAAGGAAATATTTCTGACACCAGCTGAGACTCCTGATTGCTGAATCAGACACATGGCTGAGTGTGGTCACCATGTTAGTGGAGGGAGTGGACAGTTGTTCCTGCACTCATGACTGGAGGCATTTTTTAGCAGGTACTAGTGGGAAAGAGGATGGAAGGGAACAGGGATGTACAGTTTTCTTAATTCTTTGGAAATTCAAACTATTTAAACTGCAGTATTCAACAAATGTGTTCCAGTATATGTGCAGGTGATCTACAGACTCTAGTGGCACACTGAGGGCCATATCCTACTCTCTTCCTCATGCAAACTGAGAATAACTCAACTGCAATTCACATTGTTGAAGGAGGCAGAAGAGCCAGATCTGAGGTTTTGTTTTCTCTTATTTTAAAATTAAGCTTTTCTAGCAAGTTATCACTTGCATGCAATGCAAGATGTCCCCTTGCAGAAACCTTAAAGTGCTGTTGGCAGAAATGTTCTGGTTTAATTAAGCTGCTAAAAGAAATGGCCATTTTAATGTTGAAGGAGGGTTAGTTTCAGGGGTAACTGCAGCAGAAATATCTTCCCCCAGCAGAAATGGAACAGCTGAAGGAAAAGAATCTAGCAGCTCTATGCAGTGCAAATGATGATTAAACAGAACTACTAAGGAAGAATAAGGAACAGATCAGTGAACAGGGAGATGAAGACCTAGAAAACACTATAAGTAAAGTGTTAAAGAAAATGACTTCTTGTGCAAGAGTAATGAAAATGTTAGACTATCTCTCTGACAATACTTTACTGTGCCAAGAAGTAGTGATCATGGGGGAAAATTATGATTTAGAAACTGGAAGGTGAAAAGTGCTAACTTAAAATGCAGCCCACCTCATTAAAAAGTCTGAGAGCTCAAAAAGAAGCTATTTTTAAAGACTAAATTGTAGATTCACAGGACAAAGGAGCTATGTATGAGGAAGAGTTCAGAAAAAATGAAAAAAGAAAAAGTTAACATCCAAAGCATATCTTATAGTTCTGAAAACAGTTCTTCAGACTGAAAGCATGAGAAACCTCAGAGAAATTGGTGAAAGACTTCCAGTGCTAAACATGAGGTTGCTGCAATTTGCAGTGAATGACCATGTGTGTATCATAAAAATTATTTCGAATAAGAGAAAGAAGGTCAAGCTGAAGAAATAAAGAAGGAAAAGAATACTGAAAGGACAAAAGGAAAAAAGCATCTCTTCAAATCGATGTAAGAAAGGATGCATGAAAAAGAAGCTTGTCAGAGGGGAAAGGAACTGAAGACCATAATGGAAAAACCTGACAGTTCAGAGCTGGTAATGAGGCAGTTCCTGAGTGTCTTTGCCCTGCTCCAGGGATGTGGGGAGGTCAAACCCCACTCAGATTAGTCAAGGATCAGAGACTTCTGAAAGCCCCATAAACTGAGCTAGTTCTGTGTCTGCAACTGGAATTCAAGGAAGAGAAATTGAATGAAAAGACTGAGAAGGAGGAAGAGGATTAACAGGGGAAATAGAGTTATTTTTAGCCCTTTTTTTTCCCCTCCAGTACAGTGTCAAAGTGAGGAAATGTAATTAATATTGATCCTTTGTGATTCAGAAACTGCCTGTAGCAGCTTTTTTGAATCTATATGCCACTTGCACAGCTGCTGTTGGTTTTCCAGGAGCACAGAGCTGCACTGAGCACCACAAACCATGCAGAAGAGAAAAGGTACCACTGGACATTACTGTGATGGAGAAGCTAAATAAAGGCAATTGTTTTAGTAAGTGCATTTAAATGGGTGCAATGCTTAAATGATTAGGAATTGGGGAAGACAGTAGTTAAATTGGTGCAACAGTCACACATATGGCCACGTTTGGAGCACTTTTGTGGACTGGATATATCATAACTACTCCAAGTTGTAGCAGTTCATTGTGAAGTTCATCATCTGTGTCACCTGCATGTGCCCTCATACAAAACCTCCTGGAAAACCCATATCATAGAAAGCTTGAGGCAAGAAGAGCAGATCCTTCAGGCTGTCAAAGTGCCATTGTTGATATATTTCTGCCAATCCATTTTCATGACAATGTTGCCACTCTTCTTCCAGTAAGACACTGCATGTCACTGTCTCCCAGCCCATCTGTCCTATCAAATTGGCTTTTCTCCCTCTGGCTGTTTGTGTTTCACTTGCGTATGCAGGTTTTAATCCCTCCATCTGATTAGTTAGGAGAAAAACAGTCTTAGTCGGGTAACAACAGATTAATGTAGCACTGAAAAGATATGACAATTAAATTATTGAATTTTTTTATATTTTGACTTACTTTTTTATGTACTTTTCAGCAAAATGCANTGTGTGTTTCTGTTGCTTTTTTTTTTTGCAAGAAACTAAGAAGTTGTCCTAAAATCATATTGGATTTAGGAGCACCTTATGAAATACTGATATTATCCACTAAGAACAGATATCTTTGAGTTCATGTCATCAGGATGTTTTTATGCTGCTGTTTTTAAGAGACTTAGCCTATCCTTAGATTGTCATTGACTCAATTTGCCCAACCTTGAAAATTTTGTATATTCAGAAAAATAAAACCCAGGCAAATATTCTCTTGCTATAGGAAGTAGCTGCCCTCCAAAGAAGTATCCCTGTAATTATTTCCACAGTGACTCGGCTGAAATAAACTTGTAGATTTTAAAGCTTAAATTGACAACTTATTGGATGTATTTGTGTTAAACAGAAGTGATTTATACACGTCTCACCATTTTTGCTATTGGTCCATGTCTCAGACAGATTAGCTGGGAATTTGGAGATCCATTTCTTTAAATTGTCAAAGTAAGCTTATTAGACATCTTGTAAGATATGAAAACAGTTGTTTAATACAACTTCCCTTTATGCTGAGATGTGTAACCCTACTCATTCACAGCAGCAAGCACAGACCTGACACATTCAGGATAAGGAAAGGCACATCTGGATTACATGACAGCAGTGTGCCTCCAGCCTGCCTCTCAAGTACATGAAAACCCTCCAGAGGTCTGTCTGGGAACTTGTCTTCTGATATCCCTCCTTGCTGGTGACTCCAGGCAACCACCCACAGATGTCTAATGACAGAGGCTCCTGTGGGGTGGGGAGGCTGTGGGGGACACAGGCAGGGAGAGGCAGCTTGTCCAGAGCATGGCATGCCTGAGGCAGAATTCAAAGCACACAGTCAGCAGCTGGACTAACTCCGATGCAGATCAAGGCCACTGCCACTGACCTCAGTCAGACTTAATTTGCAGAGTACTTTCAAGCATCTTGAGCTGCTTCTGTTGGCAATATTTAGGCCTTTTATTTGAAGTTGAATGTATTACATATAATATAAATATATATTTTAACTTATTTTGCTGAGTCAGGTGGAGGCTTCTGCCAAGAAAAAATTGAAATCACAGTGGGGAATCTTCACAAAGAGGTAAAATTGTATTGTGTGTAAAAGCATACAGAGCCACATACAGAAACAGAATTATAAAAGAACAGCACCTACTGAAACAAGTCAGAATGCAATCATCCTAATAACTTGTGGTATCATAGAATCAGAGAATGGTTTGGGTTGGAAGGGAACTCTAAAGATCCTCTAGGCCAACCCTCCTGCCACATGCAGGGACATTTTTCCCTAGATCAGGTTGTTCAAAGCCCCGTCCAACCTGGCCTTGAACACGTCAAATAACTAATCTGCATTACCTTGTAGCTGACTTAGACTTCAGACAGGGGCTGGGAGCTGACTTCTGGTCAAACTAGTCCATGACATCTCCACCAGGCTTGTGCTCTCTGTGCGAGGATGTTTCAATTTTGAGAGACTGGAGATCACCCAGTCTATTCTTGACCAGCTCCCATGCATCCATGCCAGGCAGTACATTCCACATGGCAAGAGCCTTCTTCCTAATGATCTCATAGCACTGAGGAGGCTTGACTCAGAGCACTGAATGTAATAAATGCAAGTCTTCACTGAGGTTGAATAAATAGGTAAATAGATTGATTGATTTTAAAAAAGTCCACTGCAGCCTGATATAATTATTTTGCCATTTTTGGACATTTCTATATGAATCCTGTGAATGCTGAAAGGGGAATTAATCCAGTGTCTTTTCTGAGAAAGAAGTCTCCTAAGAAAAAATTAACATAATAATTACAATGAGAAAAGAGCTCAGGACATTTTTTTTCCTCATAAAAATGAAATGGGAAATATGATTCACATCTCTTAGCAATGGACTCTTCTGGCAGTATAAAATATGGAAGAATATTTTTTTATCACAGGCTTTGGGATTTTAGGTACAGTGAATTATTAGCAATATCTAAAAGACAAGAAGATTTTAAAAGTTGAAGTTTCAGAAATAAGTTATGTAAAAGACTATATCTCTCACAAATTGAAACCACAGGGCAAGAGAGATGAACTGTCACTGAATTTACACAGCAGAATTGTAAATGTGATCCTTTTTAGAAGCTTTCAATAACTGATTCCACTGTAACCTTTTGTTAACAAGAACTTAAGCTGCCCTCCTCACATAAATGAGTATATTTTATGTAGAATATACAAGCAGTACAGCCTTGTATTATCAAATTCATATTCAATTAATATGGTCTCATACACTTCATCATATTTATATTCTCACCAAATGTTAACGATTTTGTTGAAGTTTCCTTGCCAAAGATCTGCTTTGCACGTAAATTTCAATTAGAAAATTTTGTAAAACACAACAAACTCATATTTTACAGTCATGCCTTGCTCTGCCATGGTGCTGTGCTGGTTTCCCAGGTGGGCACTGTCCTGGGGCCATGAGCTGAACCAGCTGAGTCCCACAGCTCTGCTGACACTGTTGTCCAAGAAATACTCACAGCCTCACCAGAACATTTTAAGCACCCTCTATGCTTTCTGAGCTCCAGAGAGATATTTAAACAGCCTTTCATTTCTCTTATGTCTGGCAGGATGTTCCCTCAGAAGGTTGTTTGCTGTTATGGTCTTTTCAGATTCTTGTCTTTGCAGCACAATGCCAATGATTCACATGACAGTCACTCAGGTGCAGGCAGATAGTGTTAAAATGTTTGTCCACTACTGCAGCTACAGATGTTTTCCAACACATCACAGAATTCCAGACAGCAATACTTCTCAAGCACAACAACACTACATATTCAAAGCAGCCCTCTTTCCCATGCTCCTTTCTACACATTTCCACTCTTTTTTCCAACCAGATGTTCACAGGACATCCTCTCCTTATCTGAGTAGCCTTGAGTGGGTTTAGCTTCAGATTTACACTGAGAGGACTGGTGAGATTATGACTCCTGGGCCAGGTAAGGCATGCAGGCAACTGAGGTATGGTTTCTGAGGAAGGGTCATGTCATGTGGCTGGCATCAGGGTCGTGCTGGTTGGGAGGCTGAACTCCTGTGATGGGAGAAAGGGGGTCAAAAGGGACTACTGAGGCTGTCTGGGATCCTGCTTGGTCCTGTGGCAGAGCACCAGATTCTTTAGATCTAACAGACATGTGGTCATCTTCCTCCTCTCAGCTCCCTGTTGGTGTATCAGCCATGGAAGATTTGAAATGGCTTCTACACAGCCTAACAGTGTGGGTAGGCAGCAGCAGGCAGTTAATACCGAATCACGAGCTTTTCCCGCTGCTTCTGGGCAAGCTGGCAGTTTCAATGTTTGGACAAGCTGCAGCAATGTTTTTCGGCATGTTTCAGTGTCTCTTTCCAAACATTAATGTGCAAAGCTCAAACCTGCCCCAGATAGACTTAGAATGATGGAGAAAACACCTGCTTCCTGAGTAGATAATTCCAGGAGTTAATTACACTCAGTGTGAAAAATGTGGTCCTTATTTCTGTTCTCATTTTATTTGGCTTAGTTTTCAGCTACAGAATCTTCCTTTTCCTTCAGCTTTGACTATTAGAAATCTTCTCCTAAACAGATACTTCAATTGATGATATTCTGAGCTTCCTCTTCAACAACTCTGAAGTTCTTTTGTTACTGGGTTCCCTGAGCTTCATATCATTCTTCCAAGTTCTTTTGAAAGTCCTTTCACATTTTTCAGAGTTCTTCAAAGAAAGTAGCAGCTAATGCTGGGCAGTATTCCAGGTACAGCTGCAGAGTCTTCATCTCAGCTGTAGTGCAGGAGTGCTCTGGGGTGGATTGTGCATTCTTGGTCTTCTAACCATGCATTAAATTAAAGCCATTCTTGCCACAAGTTTGTCATCACATAAGACACCAGGTAACAGAAATTGTATCATCACGGCTTTTTCAGATTTCAGTGCTCTACAAGCCTCTCCGTGGCTCTCTGAAAAGCCACATGAATATTTTCTGTTTTAATGAAAAAGCCTGAATGGTTCAGCTCATCTCTGAAAAAAACCAAACCAAACCAAACCAAAACAAAGAGTTATTAGAAATCTACCTTTCATAATTTATTTCTGAGCCCAGATGCCTATATTAGCTACAATGTTACTTCTGCTTTGTATTCACTAAAGCAATTTCAGCTCATTTGCGAACTGATTTTATTGGTCTCTGTCCATGTCACTCTATTTTCACACACAGCATATTCTTTAAGGCTGATGCATTAATCTGGTTAAGAAACCAGAACAGGTATTTCCGGTTCATTCATTGAAGCCCGAAGGGAATTTAGCTCTGTTATTGTGAATTTTTTACTATTTTCATTTCAATTTAATCAGAATTGTTATGCTAGGGATAAATTTGTACTGGCTTGTTTACTGGCTTATTTGAATGATTACTCAATTGTCACTCTCTAAGAAATAATTCTGCTATTCAAAGTGTAAGGCTAATCAGAATTTTCTTCTTAGAAATAAAAGATTATGGGTAAAAAGCATAGAGAAGAACAAGGCTATATTTTCTCATGAGAGAAATCAACAAACACTAATCCCTTTAAGTGCTCGGTGTTGAAGTAGAATAGCAGTGAGCATGGTATAGAATTAGAAATCAAATATACAAAGTACAAAATACTACTAGAAAGGTGGACAAAGTAAGTAGACAAATACGCCAGTTTGCATGTTTCTGTAAGAAATGCTCTTTCCTCCTGTCACTCTCATGCTGGATTGCTGTTTGCACAACTCTTTGTGATATTCAGTTAATACTGCAAAAGACATAGTAATTATATTTGCTTTAGAAGTAATGTTATTATGTCAGCACTAGTCACCAGTATTTCTGTTATCTAATTATCTCTTTGAATCACCCTATGTGAACCTTGCTTTTGTTTTTCACTTTTTTTTGAGTGTAAGCAAAAGGTTTAGCTGATCAGCTGATTACCATAGACATTTACTTTACTTTAAAAATGCCCAAGAAAGGACACCAGGGTGTACTTGACCAGGTTAGATTGCATTCAAGAGAGGAGCCATGGCTGGGGATCTTCACTACCTCATCAGTCATGCAAAGTTTGCTGATCTTTCTCACAGTTGCCCAGCAACAAAGTGTCCAAGTCAGTCGATTTTAATTAATGGCTTGGGAAGCAAAGGGTTAATAATTAACACAAAGATATGGGACTGCTAAAGTCAAGTCTTCACAGCTCATGTCTTCAACACATGGAGCTGAATTTTAACCTAGGAAAATTACTTCTCTTGCAATATTTAAATAAATGTCATATAAGTCTGTAGAAATTTAAAACGTGAATTAAATGCTTCTCACTTTAAGACCATAATCAACCTCTGGATGACGTATGTTCTACTGAGTAAGTTGAGGAAAAATTGTTTGGTCAGACACCTTAAAAATCATATCGACAAAATGCTGTTAATGCACGGGTTGCTGTATCAGCTGGGATTGCCAAATCATTAACACAATCTTAATTTTGTCACCCCTTTGCCATGCTGGGTTTATATATACTAATTGGTCCCCAGCCCTCTTGCGTCTCTGTAGAATGTTCCCAAGTACTCAGGACTGTTGTTCAGGGTTTCGTTCTTAATAGAGTTGTAAAATAGGTTGTAGCAAAGCGTTGCCTTCTGAAAATAGACTGTGACAGGGAGGTTGCAATGGTGTTTGAAAAATTTTGTCTGAAGTGTTTGTAAGCCCTGGTGTTGCCCTGGGTCAGAACAGGGGGTTTATCAGCACTTGACGCACAACAGCCATACCATTTAGGCGAAAGCAAAAGTGAGGAGAAATATTTTACAGTGTTACCAAGGAACAAGCTTTCCTGTGAAATTTACTGCCCATGAAAATAATGGATTGCAGAATTAACCTGTCATACAGAGAAACAGAGAATGTGGCCTCACCAATGGCTGTGGTCAGACTGGAGGTTGCTGGCAGCACGGATGATCTTGAGGTACGTGCAGTTTCACAAAATAATTTCAGCAGAAATCTCCCAGTTAATTTTTTTAGCAGTGCAAAGACGCATGAGTTCATATGTTCGAGATGCCTCTAATAACGCCAGGTGATGGCACTACTCCCCGAGCGGTGTTCGCGCTCCGGAGGTCGCGGAGCCGCGTGGGGCGGCTGCCCAAGCATTCCTAAAGGGAGAGCCCGGGAGAGTGTCCCCGGAGGAATGTGGCCGATGGCAGAGACTCCTGCCTCATCTGGGGTCAGACAGTGCCAGTGCGGTCTCTCTGCCCGAGGGGATGCGCCAGGAAATCTCCGCTCCCGCCGCGCCCCGCCCGCCGCTGGATGGCGCTCGCCGCCCGCCGCGGGAGCCGCCGCGGTGAGCCCGCCCGGGGAGGCTCCGCTCATTTATTTAGTTACTTACACAAGTGTTCAGGATTTTGACATATGCAGGTAGCATTTCCTGCCCCCCAGCCCCATCTCCCTCGGGACAAACCCCCCGGCCCCGCCGCCTGCCCGCCCGGTGCCCCGGCTGAGCTAATTGCCAGAGCTAAGAGGAAGCCACACCGTACGAGTGACCTGAGTCTCGGCCACCAAAGTTTTGGGGGTTTGTTTTTTTCCATACGATTACAATACAACAGGTATTTTGTATTGCAGCTGCATTACAAAAGGTAGCAAAATGCAAGAAAAGCCTTTTTTTAACCTGTAACATTTTAAACAAATTTTAGTTGTGTGTGACATTTTGCAGAAATTTTGTAATAATTTAGAGGTTTACTTTTTTTTTTTTTCTTTTTCATTTTTAAACTGGAAATTACTGCACTTGAGCAGTACAGCCCTAGTGGTGTCTATTTTTCCATTTACCAGGAGAGGAGAATTTCCTAGGAATGCAGGAAGCTCTTTGGTGTACTGTTTTATGAGGATGTCCACTGGTAATAGTTATCAACTTGCAGCATTTTTGTTGTCTTATCGGGAGGGGTAATTCTAGCCAGGGAATTTGGGAAGTGCGCACAGTTTACTTTAGTGTTTGTAATACTTTTGCAAGCTGTGTGCTACTCATTAGAGACGACAGCAAAACCAAGATGAACCCTAAAGGAGTTGGAATGAAGGCAGTAAGAGAGAAAACAGCACCAGCTTGCTTTTGTGAGCAAGGTCAAAAAGGAGAAATTGAAGATGAAAACAAGAATGTAGAAATGTTCCAGAATGTAGTAGTTTTAATTTTCTTGGTACTAAACTAAGGCTTCAGGGAACTGATGCAGCCTTTCTGATAGAAGTGATTTAGTGTCAGAAATCTGAGATAAAACTGAGTTTGTGTGGGAGGGAAATAGATGGAGTTTTAGCTGGAGAACATTTCTTGTAAATTAGGACAACTGAGCAGAACAGCAGCAAGAAGCTACTTCTGGTGGCTATGGTTCTGCTGAAATACAGGAAAAACATTATAATTCATTCGATTTATTTACAGTGACTGTGCTTGGGATCAAAATAATTGCCTTGAGACTGAAGTGCACTGCAATACACATTCCAGATGTGAAATGTAATACTGTGTTGTAGCCGACCTAATTTTCTGATTTGAAACCCAGAATTAGTCAGAACTAGTAAGTGAATAAATTATTATCATCCTCTAAATTAATCCGTTGCAGAGGTGCTGTCACATTTCACAAATAATCAGAAGTGTTTTGGGGGCAGGCAAAGAAAAAGCTTCCTGACAGATGAAAGGTCACCCTGAGAAAAATCATCCACTTGGGTCTAGACAGTAGGAAACTCCTATCCCCTGGGGCACATATGGTCACAAGATCTTAATTTGCATTGCAGTTTGAATCTCGACTCAGCAACAAGTTACCATCATACTCCTCATGTGGATCATGCTTCAATCTTCAGGCGCGGGAGTCTGCCAGGAATGCCCCCCTCCCTGCTCCTGGGAAAAGCAGCCACGTGTGGTTGCCTCCTGCTGCACTTCCCCTGTAGACAATATGTGCTTCCTGCTTGTCCTTCTCTTTATTTTTCCGTAGTTCAGACAATTTTTATATTAGGCAACCGAAAGACATCAGAGTCTGTGTGAACAGCTTAGTGAAAACAAACAGAAAAAAAAGATAAAAGAACCTGTAGAAAAGCTAAGCTTTGCCAGTTGCTTCAGACACTTAATGAGTCCTAATGTTTGCAAGAGCATCAAACAATCTTTCCCATTACTCTTCCAGTTTCTTTTCCAGCAGACCATGATGACAAGTGGGTATCTGTTTTCTCAGTAATTTTTAAAGGAAATTGGGTATGCTGTTCCATGCTTAATGCTTATTTCAAAGTGAAGCAATTAATCTAATTAAACTGTTGCATGTAATGTTTTTATTCCTTTGTTACTCTTTCCTTAGTATACATGGACAGAAGTATCACAATTATGTATATCTGCAATCTACTATGATATTTTTACCTATCAGAAATAGTTTTATTAAAAACTTGAGCTTGCTTAATTCTTTTGAAGTGTCTTTTTACATCTATTTTAGGTGTCTGATATATCGAATACGCCTGAGAGGCACAAGTGTCTGATTCCTAAAGAAAGAAAGGAAGGCTCCTCTGAGAAACCTTTGTTTTGGAAGCAAAATTCAGTGCGTTTTCCGTACTGGGCTTATGTTGACAGAGCACAGAACCTCCCACAGTTCATTAGGTTAGGGAGAACTGTACAAGAAACTCCAAAGTTATCTGAGATGTACTTTATTTCCTCCTAGCTTGTGCTATGGGATGTCAAACTTAAAACAGGAATGAATTTCGTTTGACATAGGTCACTATACTGGGTCTCAATTCTGTAAAAATTTCAGTGCTGCCTCAGCATCACTGAGGGCTCAGAGGAGCAGGGGTTGCTGTGTTTGGACATGAACTTTGACTGACAGGTTCCACAGTGGAGAACTTGAGAGGGTATAGTGTTCAGGAGAGTAAAACCAGCCATTTTGAGCTTTAACTAGCTCATGAAGTCCTTCATGAAGAAGAAAAAGAATTTTTACAAGAACTAGTCCAGACCCCCACATTACCTAACCCAGCTTGTGATTTCTGCATTGATAGAAATGTCAAACAAGCCTGAGATGTTCCCTTAGGTGATTTTAAACATTAGCTTTCTGGCAACAGCCCAGACTAGATTGTAAGGCATTGTATAGTGCTAGGCGATGGACCAGATTTCATCCCGAGATAGACAAGGATGTTATGCAAAGGAATGGCAATATTTATCCTTGAATAAACAAGCTTCTTAATTTGCTCCTTAATGTGTCAGAAAGGACTTATTAGGGACAATACAGGAAGCAGCATAGAAACAGTAGCACAATTGTAGAAAGTTAAATATAGCCTAGCAGGAGAAAGTGTGAAGTATCATTGTTCTGTTTGAGATATGCTACTTGTCTTGTATTCATTTTTTCATTATGAGTACTTTTATCATGGTAACTTCAGATACAGAACTCAATTAATGCTCTTTGTGTAATGTTTTTACTTCTATAGATATAGCTTAGTATGGGTATTCAAATAACTGGAATTAAAGAGTTTACCCAGCAATTAGGGAGAATTAAGATAGTTCCTGTGTCTGCTGTATCCCTGCCTAGTTTATGTCTGTCCTGCAAGCTGAGTACCTGATTTTCTCAGTCAAAAAATAAACCAAAATTAACATCAGATTGAGAACCTTCACATCACTGTACAGAGAGCTTACCCCAGTACCCTGCCTGTCACAGTGACTATGACACCACAGCAGTAATGCTCAGAGAAAGCACAAGAGAGTACATGAACAGTGATCTATCCTGCCCTGCCTTCCTGAATCAGAGGTTGAATTAAGACTATTATTTAAAAAAAAAAATAAATTAATTTTTACCAGTGGAACAGACTTCCCTGAATTTCTCTGACTTTTTGACTTTATCTACTACTTTTGGTCGGCACAGAAGCCTGTGACAATATAATTATGCACTATGCAAAGAAATACCTGCTCTCTCCTCCTAATTTGACACCTAATAATTTAAGCATGTGCCCTGTAGGTTTTGTGGTGTGAACACAGGGAATAGTTATTACCTCGTCACCTCTTCGGTACTATTCATTGTTTGTAGCCTTCCTCGTTTGTCTTTTTCCTATCTGGAGGCTCCTTATCCATTTGGTTTTCTCTTACATAGAAACTGTTTGCTGCCTTGAACCATCTTCACTGCTATCATCTGTACTGTTCAACTTTTACTGTCCCTGAGGTGAAAGGACCAGACTGCATACAAAGGCTTATCCAGCATGGACAGGTTTTTGTCAAAAAGCCCCCATGAGAATAGATTATAATCTTTTTCTGATTTGCTTCTGAACAGGCCTGATAAAATCAAATCACAAAGTGGGATGAGTGGTAATGATGTCCTTTATGTACACACCGGTTGCCATGAAAGGAATGAAATCTGAGTTCAGATCCTTTTTTCCTACCTTTGAGAATGGAACTGAACTACTGCCTGAGCTATAGGTTGATCAGGACAAAATCTCTCTTGTTTTAGCTGTTCTGGTTTTACTCAGCTCTTTCAAAGCTCCTGGAGTAGGGACTGAACCTCAACGACTTTGCTTCCTAGCCTTTAGCACTTGGTTAGGGAAATAGTTCCTTGCTCATGCTCCTGTCTGCACATCTTTGCTATGAATGGCCTCAATAGCTACTGGTTTATTACCTTGAGTAAGTTTGGGCTGATGTCCTCCAGGGCACAAGAATTCAGAATTCTCATGACTCAGGGCTCTTTTATCAAACAAACAACCGCAGCTGCTGAGGATGCAGTTGTTAATTACTGAGCTGGTATTACACTTACCTAAGCAGTGCTGAAAGCGGCTGGTCAGGAACAGCATATCTTTATGTTAAAACAGTCATGGCCCTGGCCTTGCTTTGACTATTCAGAAAAATTTATTTGGAAGTTGAGAAGGAGGCATGGCTAGAGCTCAGCCCATCTGCCCACTCACTCCTACTAACAAAGGCACTCTCATTGATCAAAGGAAGGACAGGTGTTTCTTAAACAACACTTGGGCAGCAGTGAACCTGTCAGCTTGGAACTTTCTCTTCAGCTTTAAAACAAAAGATACAATGCCTTCTGGGTGTGTAGTCCAGCAGCTTCTGCTCCAAGCAACATGGCTTCTGTGATATATCTGGCCTCAGTGCCAAGCACTCCCCATCTTTCTCCCTGATCCTGGCTTCTTTTCTCCAGGCTTTTTTTGTCCCTTGAAACAAAGAAGAATAAACACCTTTTAACCTATTGCTAAGACAATAATAACTAAATAATAATAAAAAAAACCAAAACAAAAAACAAAAAACCAAAAACCTAAACCCACAAAAAGACATATCTGTTTTCACTGTACAAGCCTTATAGATAGGTGTAATTAGAGATAATGGTGTTGGCTTCCATTAGTCTTAATTAGATGAGGGATGGTAGACAGCTCTCACTCTACTCTGCACTGCTGCAGTCTCACCTTCAATATTGTGTGCAGTTTTGGTCACTGCAATATAAGAAAGATATTAAGGTATTAGAGAGTGTCCAAAGGAGGGCAACAAAGATGGTGAAGGGCCTTGAGGGGAAGCTGTGTAAGGAGTGGCTGAGGACACTTGGTCTGTTCAGCTGGAGAAGAGGAGACTGAGGGGAGATCTCATTGCAGTTACAACTTCCTCATGAGGGGAAGAGGAGGGGCAGGCACTGATCTCTTTTCTTTGGTGACCAGTGACAGGACCTGAGGGAATGGCCTGAAGTTGTGTTGGGAGTTTTAGGTTGGATGTTAGAAAAAGGTTCATGACCCTGAGGGTGGTTGGGCATTGGAACAGGCTCCCCAGGGAAAAGGGTCCCTTCCAACTCAGCATATTCTGTGATTTTGTGATTCTGTAGTCAGTATTCTTCCCTATAGCTCTTCCTGCCCTAGAAGTATTCAGCAGCAACACTCAGTGCTGCTTTCTGGCCTCTTTTAGGCCTGGAGGTTTTCACAATTTGCCTCATTAACAAGGAGCTGTTTCTGTACTGGCATGCCCAGATGATCTCTGGTCACTCTAGCCAGGATGGGAGGTGTTAGGTCTTCCAGTTTCACTTTTATGTGTCCTCACAACAGTCTTTATACACAAAAACACCAATCAGTGTTTGCAGCATGAAAAATGTGAGAAAAGCCCCCACTTGTTTGCAGTTTTCTTTCTGCTTCAGGAAAAGATTTTCTTTTGCATCTAAAACCACAACCTTGTCTGCAAGTCCAACCACCAACACATTGTCACAGGTTTTTTGGGGACACAGCACTTGCCCTGTATGTGACTCAGGGTTCATCTGCAGTGCAAGAGGAGCTAGCTGAGGATTGTGCATCACCCTGCCACATACCCTTTGGACATAGTGATTCATATCTCTGCATCTGCTCTATCATCCCTAACTTGGCAGGGATGTGCACAATGTTGCAACATCGGTGATACTCTTTTTCTCTCCTAAGAAAATCCTTGACAAAATAGAAGGTTCTAAATGGTGTACAGGTGAGCAGTGTGAGCTGGTATGACATCAGTGTTCTGTAGAGACACCTAGAAGCTAGTATGCTGAGCTGATAATTGTTTCTTATATCCTTTTCCATTATTAATAAAAGTCCATGCTGTGCTGATCTGGACATTTAAAATGTATTCCTTTCTACCCAATCTTTTTCAAAAAGTTGTTGAGAAATAAGCACGTCAGGTATAAGACTTATAAGCCACAGCTGTGGCAAAATCAGCCAGCTATTGTGGTTACCAGCTACTCTGTGTTGTTGTTTCATCCTTCAAAAGTATTTCCTCTCATTGCAGGTACACGGTAAGATTGGCACTGGTGAACTTTGGAGCTTGATGTAAATGTCTCATAAGAGTACAGCTGGTGTGGGTTTTTGCTGTGACAAAAAGGAGAAGAGCCATATTTGCAGGACAGGTCACATAGTACCTGGGTTGAATCTGTGAATATGGCTGGTTTTCTCCCTGTTGATTATATTTTTAGCAAGAGAAGCCATGGTCCTGATTTAGTTGTCCTGGTGAAGTGACTGTGGTCCTCCCATTGCAGTCAGTCCTGTGCTAAAGCAAGGACTGAGGTATGAACTGAAAGCACTCAGAGCAACATGATATTTAAACAGAAAGAAAAGGAAATAAAGCAGTAACCATTTTAAGATGACAGATTGATTTGCATACCTAACATGTCGGCATTGAGTTCTGTGTAACTGATAAAGTAAATGATACAGTATTGCCCAATGTGGAATAAAATTATTCTTATGATAGATAATAGCTTATCTCCCAGTTGATACAGTGACATGGAAACAGGCCATGAAAACCTGGCAGGAAGATGAACCCCAGAGCTGGAGCAAGAAGGAGGGAGGAGGATAAGAGGGGGAAGGAAGAAAGGAGAAAGGAAGTAATGTGACAAGTGGAGGGAAAAAAGCTTTCCACCTTTCAACAGTGATGAGCCTTTGACTCAGGTTGTTCATATGATTAAACCATCCCTACAAGAATCCTGCCTGGGATGTCTTTACTTTCTGTCTAAGCTCATGGTAAGCACTTACATGAGGTTTTTGTTCCCCCCCAGAGAAACAGAATAGAGAGCAGCATGTTTTTTATCTATCCAGAAAGTCAAACTACAAGGAACATTAAAAAGTGTAGTAGTAAAAGTTTAAAATCTACACTGAGGGTATCTTACACTGTATTTTCTTTTTCTGGGCAGATGTAATAGCTCTTTTCCAGTATATTGTGAATTTTGTTGTGAATGTTGTCATTCTGAAAATAAAATACAGCAGTTTGGACAAAATTAGGAGATTGCAATGCGTGGAGAAAAGCTTTCCAGATGGAGAAGAACTGATAATCTGTCCCTTTTTGTTGCTAGTATTTCTTGGTCTTGTTATTTTGATTTCACCAGGGGTATTTTCCCATAGCTGTAAATCCTAATATATGTGTGTGTGTGCATGCATGTGTATGTGTGACAAGTAGTAGAAAACAGAATTATCAGCTACTGTAAACACATTACAGAATAAAGAAGGTGGTAGTTGCTTATCTGAGGGTTTGTGCATCCTGGAGTGGAAATGCTACACCAGAGAGATTGCAGGAACACTGTTACTGTGAAACTTTCAGTTTGTGCACCAGGAGCAAATGATACTCAAGGTTGAGAAGGACCTCATGCTGTCAGTTTACTTGCTCATTTTACATAAAATTTTGCTATGGGGAAGGAAAGAAAAAAATGTTCTCAATCACAAGATCAGGGCAGCTGTGCTCTGGAAAGTCTTTCTCCATCTCTTCACTCCAGGACTTGTATTTAGCCTTGCAGGTGATTCATTTTTGAAATGACTGAAAGAAGACTATTTATATGAAAGCAGAATGCAGTAAACCTGGGAAGCAGGAGCATCTGTATCACATATAGACTGATAATAACATTACCTTTGGGATAGTTACATGCACGGGTACTCCTTTACACCAGTAATTCAACTACTGCCTTGTAGCAATGTAATTACCCTGCTTTCTCTTTGAAGGCTGGCTGTGGTTTCAAGTAATTTACATTCTAAAGAAATCTAATTTTTTTTAATAGTAAAAAAAAGCCTTCTCCAGGTCTTAGCAGGTCATCTTAGCAGGAGATCTTTGCTAGGCCAGTGCTGGCCTGAGAATTGTGGATGAATATGATTTTTCTAAAAAGAGCCAAAGAGGCAATTTAAATTCTCTGTCTGATCCACAGAAATTGAGCAGCTGTGTAGACAGTCACAGTCAGACATAGTTTTGTGGGAGGACAAAACATTCCAAACTGCTAGCCTATATTCAGCCTTCTTTCAAGGATGTTTGTTGTAGTTCTGTGTTTGACTGGACATTTGGAAAATGGTGGTGGGGAACAGCATCCTGCCATCAGGTGGTAGCAAACTGTGATGATTGCTGCAGGTTGGACACAAGAGCTCTGCCTTCCATTAGCAGGTTGCAGAACACTAAACATGACTTACTGGCTTCTTCTCTCAAAAATGCCAACAGTTCCAGTAATGAGAACATGAACGACCCAACTCAGTGTGGGTTTGGATGGTATGCAGGCAAGAAGGCCTGGATAATAAATGTGTTTTCTGCATGGATTAGGAAAATATGTTGAACGGGTGCCTGTTCAGAGAAGACTGTAAATTCTGGAAGCAGAAGGATCTGTGCAAAAAATGCAAATGTAAAATATGAGGAATGTGAATGTACCTAACGTGAGCTGTGCAGAAATTGATGTCCACTCTAATATAACATTTTATCATACCTCTGTGGATCTCTGTCACCCATCTGGATATGCCCTGTCCTCCCTCCCAGTTGTAGAGAAACCGTAAGAGAGTAAAGGCTGAAGAGAAACTTTAACACAACTCAAGTTGGGTGGTATGAATTAGGACTACATCCCAGGAATCAAATTAATGCTGTTATGGATAGCTTGGATTCTAATATTTCTCAAGATTTCTGTAGCTCTTTCAAGAGATTACTTGGATGCATTGATTCCAGGATTTCATAAAAATAATTTACACATGAGCTGCACAAAATACTGAGCTCTCTAGAGATCAAAGAAGAGCTAAAAAGCTCAATTTCTTTTAATGTAGCATTTTCAGGTGAAAAAATAAGGCATGTCCACTGAGACTGGATAACCTCAATGACCCAACAGTCTGAGCTATTCTTACTGCAGTCTCTCTGTTCCCTTAACAAAGATTTTTCACACTTGTGAAGGTGTCATAAGCATGATGTGAAATGAACTTGAAGTATATGATTTTGAATGGTGTCTTTCATTGACTGGGAACCTTTAAAATAGACCCCTCTGTGTCTGATTATGGCAGTTGTAGTGAAGTGGAGACAATTTTACCTAAGTAAAATAAGAAAGTAAAATCTAAGCAAGAATCCCGTTCCTGAGCCTGAATTCCATTTAGTGCTAACTCCTTGCAGGATCTATTTTCACTCTGTCAATAATAGATGTGCTGTTTGCAGTGTATGGCTGAACAAATCTATTTTCAAATGTCTCCTTGACTCTTTCACAATCTGTTGCATTTCACTGCTAGCACAATAAGCTGCTCAGCTGGGAGAAGTATGGAAGATGGGAACAAACTTGACTTTATTAATGTTGAAAAAAAGGAAAAAGAATAAAAAAAGAGGCTTGTGCTCTTTTTATTTATTCATGAATAAGTCGAATTAGGGAATCCAGTTTTGTAACTGGCTTCAGGAAGAATGTTAGGAACAATAATAAATATTAGCTCTTATTAGTGGAGAACTCTCTTTTGATTACTTATAACTACTTATTTGCATACACTGTTTGTTTAAATTGTACCCATGCCAGAAGTGCCTTTTAAAACAAGCACATGTACTCTTTCTCAAGGTCTCAAGGCTTTGCAATATTTAAAATTATATACCACAAATGCATGCATTAATTCTTACTTGACATCATTACAATATATCAAATTTTTACTCTGAAAATAAACAGACTTTAAGTTGATAATTAAATAACTCATTGAAAATGACAAGAGCAGTATGCCATGCTTAGAAAAATGGAAAACACTTTTTGCTCAAGAACATTAAAATTTAAGACACAGGAATGGTTCCAAGGAATAGCTGCTAAATGTGTTAGTTAATGCCAGGCAAAGATGTAGCTAACTTTATAAACCCTGTAAATGCAAATACTTCTTTGTTTGCCTGGACTAATATTCCTGAGGATAATGTAGGTGTGTCATTGAGATTCAGCGTGCCCATGGTTGGTCTCTGATACTGAGCTTATCCGGTCTAAAACAGGCTATGTCCATAAATTTCTTATATGACAAAATGGATCAGCTCACACAGTTTGCCTCTTGGGAGTGGTATGCTAATGCCTGAATTATGGCCTAGAATTATGTGGAGGAGTATTTCTTGACCCCAGCCAGCAGTTTAGTTTGGTGAGTGTTGACCCAGCAATGTCCTCTCATCTGGATGCTGAGAAAGAGATTGTACATTCCACGTTCTGCTGTGCCTCTCAGGAAAAAACAAGGAAGAAAAGGATGTGAATTTTCCTTGCCCTGATTCCCTTCAAACATACATAGCTGCTTCTCAGGCTCCCTTCTGACACTTGGTAACATAATGGTCAAAACTCCCAGCCAGCTGCTCAGCCCCCACCCTCAGCAATACAGGCCTTGGGGAAAATAGAAATAGCAGGAGTGAATAAACTCATGGGTCACGATAAAGACATTTGGGGTCTCCTCAGCTATTTCTCACACTTTTTTGTTCCCTCCTCATCCTCTGCCTGTCTGCCATTTCCTGCCCTATCTTAAATAAGTGATGACAGAGGGGCCAGCAGGTTGGCCGAGGGGCTCAGCTGTGCTCTGTGGTGAGTCTCTGAGATGGCCGAAACCGGCCGTGTTTGGCACAGGCCAGGCCCAGGCTTCTCCTCACAGAGGCCACCTCTCTGCCCAAATGTTGCCATGGACACCCAACAAGGTGTCCTGGAAGGACAACATCAGAAAAGCCTCATCTGGAGCATACTGTCCAAATTCTGAACATGTGCTTAACAGTCCACAAAATGAAACTCAGGAAGAAAAAACAAAAGGGTTCATTAGTAGGTTTAAATTTGCCTTTTCTCTTAGAAATGAATTTTCCGGTCCGCCACGTTAACCATATAGAAATGGTGATTCTCAGTACAGTACAACTTGGTCAAACAGATGTTTTTTGGCCAGAAGAAGACAGCTTTCTTGTGTCATGTTTTTAACTTCTGCTCTAGATGATAAAGGCAACAGGCTTCCTCAGCATTTCTTCTCAAATAAAACACCAGACAGTTTTTGCTGTGCAGGAAGTGACTGTAAAGAAAGGAACTGCGAAGCATGTACTCAGTTCATATGTTTTTTACAACTTATGTATGGCAAAATTTTAACTAGACGAAAGTAGTGCCTAATACAAGGTTTTGAGCAAATTTTACTTAACCACTGATCTCAAAGCTACCAACAACTATTTGCAAAAACCTTACAGGACAAGAGAAGTCCTTAGCTCATTTGAAGCAACTTCCCATGTGTCACAGACAGCTAAGGATACTCTGTACTGAAGGGGGAATAGTTGCTTTATGGACATACATTTTGTTTTCCATTAAAAGCCTTATTTGAGAAAGCAGACTTAATTTGGAAACCCAAATGATGAAGACTAAAACTTTTTATTTAGTAGTTTGTTTCAGTGGCTAATCACCTGCTTTTTTAAACTTAATTGATCTACTTCCCTGCTTCCTTCCCCTTGCTCTTCCCTTCATCCCTCCTTTTCTCCCTCTCCTTTTCCCTTCTCATTTCTTTTCTGTCTCTTATCACTGATTTTTGACAGGTTTTTCACTTCTGGAATTAAAAATTATTTTACTACTCAGTAGTTTCTTCCTTTCAAGTGGTTACCTAATCACTTTTTGGTCATTATTTTGGTAAGCTAAAAGAGACCAGGCTTGTTATTTTTGCCACTCCAGATCCCAAATAATTTAATGGCATTATCTTTTCCAGTTTGTCAACATTCTTTTTTAAAATGGGCCCAGCTCACACAGAATATTTCAGTCTTCACTCAGCAGTACCTATAGTACTCAATCAGTTTACTAATCCTGTTCGACCTTCCCATAGCTAATGTATTAAGCTGGGTTTTGTTATTAGTTTTGGTCTATTTTACCCTCAGTTATTTCTTGTATCCTTTCCTCTATTCAGTAAGTCTAGCCTTCTCTTCATCTTTCTAAAAAGGAAATAATTTCTAAATATCCTTTGGCTATACCAATTTCTTTGAATGGGCTCAGAGGGTTTTATCTGCTCTGTTCTTCATTACTGTTTACTGCTTTTTTGGTCTTTGTTCCTAGAATTGCAATTTCCTCCTTCATCACTTTCAAAAACAAAGGCATGATTAGTGAAACTTTCTTACTGATGGTCCTCTATTGGCAATGATGTTTTCCAGAATTTGCTTTCTACCTTATTGCATTTATGTTCTATAGTGCCAATTTTTAGATCAGTGTAATGTTGTATTAATTTAACAGATCTATAAAAGTCAAAGATAATTGTGGAGCTATGACACAGTCAAAGTTGCAAGGTACTTTTATAAGTAATTCAGGTATTTGACAAGAGCTCTTTCCCCCAAAGCCATCTTGACAAGAGTTTATTACACTCTTGCCCTTTAAATATTTCTGAAGTTGAACCAATGAAAAATTATATTTACTGATTTCAGAAGGAAAGTAAGAGAGAGAAGTTGACAGAAGGAGGTAAGTGGATGCTCACGGTACAGGAATGAGGATAAATGGCACAGATGTTTTAGTATAGAGAAATATAGCAATACTTCTTTAACAACCTGTATTCTGTCTCTTTTTTCTAACTGCAAGAAGGTTTTAAAGAAGATGAGAGCATAGTGATGAGAGGTTTTTATTTCAAGTCTCCAAAATAAGACAAAAAAACAGAATCAAGCCATTGTTTAAATTGTTCATAGAAGTAAAGAAAGGGTTAAAGAGAAAAAATGAGATTAGCAAACCCCAAGATTCTCATTACTATCCTCCAAAGGCTGTGTTTGATAAATAAGACAAATGTGAAATTGGGAATTAATGAACAAACTTTTATGTGCTGCATGCTGTGTCTAATAATGAAAGCATGGGCGGCTGGGCCTATCTGCATTTGTGGGGCTGTAAATATCAATGACAGGAGAGCAGATGGACTGAAAGGAGCAAGCTTTACTGTGGTGGCTGCCACATTCCTACCTTTAGGATTGTGGAAGCCACGGTGACAATCCTGTGCCTTCAGAAGCCCAGAGATATCACCCACTCAGGCAGCAAGAACTTGGCTGGATCACATTCACTGTGGCTTTCCTGAATATGCCCTTTTTTCAACTTCCTTGTCTTCTTTCTTCACTTTTCTTATCTGGTTGTTTATGTCTTTAATGGACGTCTGGTTCAGCTGACTTAAACTTGAATTCTTTCCAATGTTTTTCTAAGTCTGTGGCCAAAAAGGCAACTAAAAGAAGAACCTTAAACAATGTGATGCTTGTATACATCTGTGACTGATAAGGCTATGTATGCATCTGTCATTCTTTAGCAGAGAATCGCACCAGAAACAGGGGCTGCATTTGTTATCTCTTGCTTTTATGTGACTCTCTCTAGGTTGTGTTCAGGAAAGCCAGATCAGACTCCAACACAAAATAAAGCAAGATGCCACCCAGCTCATCTCTAAGTTTTTCTCCCCTTTCCACTGCCCCTTACCCTTCCCCTTCTCCATTCTCTCCCTCGTCTCCTGACAATGGCTCTTGTTTAACATCATCTCTTGTGTTGCCAAATAGAGAAAGAGTTGGTCTTTTGTATAATTTTTCAGATTATAATTTTTCAGTTAAAACAGAGGCTCAAAAGATTAGTTTTCAAATGAAAGCCTCTGTTGATGCTTTTAAAGTGCTCAGATGAGTGGTTGGGTTTTGTTTTCTCCTCTCTCTCTCTCTTTTTTTTAATCCTTAATTTAAAAGTTTTAATTGTGCTATCCTGCCACAGGAAAAACTACTCATGAAAACTCTGCACATCAAACTTCAAACATAATGTATTTGCTTATCTCTATACAGAGACAAGTATATTCAGTACATTTGTACTCTGGACCAGTTAAGACTCAGGAAATGAATATGGCTTATTTTTATTGAGAGCTCCCTGACATGTTACCTGAGAGGTTAAAATACCTTTTCATAAATCAGAGAATCATAGAATGGTTTGGGTTGGAAGGGAACCTTTGAAGATCATCTAATCCAACCCCAGTGCCATGGAAAGTGACATCTTTCCCTAGATCAGGTTGCTCAGGACCCAATCCAACCTGGCCTTGAACACTTACAGTGATGGGGCATCCACAACCTCTCTAGGCAGCCTGTTCCAGTGTACACACTGTTCAACACTTATCATTAAAAAGCAGTTTAGCTCAGATGTGTATTAAGTTCTCTTCTTCTTCACAACAGACCTGTGTCATGTAGGACTTTTTGGCCTTCAAAATATCCCAGTTAGCCCTTTAGCTAACTACTGTAGGGTGAAGCTCTCTCAGGGCAAGATCATCCTTTCCCTCTCACATATGCTAAGCTGGGCCGGCGGCTGTGGCCGAGTGGGTAAAGCTGCCGCCCCTGGATCCGTGCTCCTTCTTGGAAGGACGCCGGTTCGAATCCTGCGGGTCTCGCTCTGCCAACTTCGTCCGGGCTTGCCCCGGCCAAGGCTTAGAGTGTCCCAGGGCTAAAGGGGGTGGGGCCAGTTCCGCGCACGCTGAGCTCCACGTAATAAATCCATTCGCGCAGGCATAAAAAGCATCGTCGTTCGCCACGGCTAGCCACACACACATGCTAAGCTGGAGAATTTTGTGGGAGAAATAGACATCTGCACAGAACAAAGTAAAAAAGCATCGAAACTTAGGAAGTTCCTTTCTCAGTGGGATTTTTCTGATATGGGCCTCTGCTTCTGTAAGATAAAAGTCAAGGAAAAAGTGCTAGTCTAAAAACTTGACACTCCTCCTCTGATGAATCAGCGAGGCTTAAAATGATGTGCTAGGAAGGCCTTTCCTTCTCCACTCCAGCCTAGTTGTATTCCTCTCTAAAAGTGGACAACAGACACTGTCACTGTAAGAACCACCTACTGGAATCAATAAGGATCATCACACAGCTCCCTTATGGGTATCATTATGGTTCACTGCTGTCGTTACAGGAAAATATAGCAAAAAACTGGTTCTCAACTCAGCCCTCTTGTGCTGCCAGGCAATTTTCTTTCTCTTTGACTATTCTCTGTTGTAAAGCATTGAAACCACAATTGCCTGCCAACCTTGAAGGTACCAGGGCTGGAGGCAAACAATGAAAGTGCTTCTGGGTATATCCACCTTGTACAATAGCACACATGGCTTAGGCTGCTCTTTATTTCACAGTCTATTGCCGTAGCAAGCTCAGCACTGAAAATGACACAATGAGCTCAGAGAGAATAAGTAGTGCCAAGAAGTAGGACAGGGTGGGTTGAGCATGGTGCCATGCTGTATGCAGGTTCAAACTAATGCCTCCTAATAATTTGGCTCTTTAGAAACATCTGGCTGTACTCAAATGAGTAACCTTCCTTCAGATCACACAGGTGCTCATCCTAGGGATCCTTTGTAACAATTCAGAATAGTAGATAATTGAAGATCTATTTGACCAGACCTCAGAGCAAGGTGTCAAAAAGAGTTGCAGCATAGCTAAACAATACAGTTTTGTTGAAGAAGACCCAGAATCACTCACATGTCTTCAATTCAAATTTCTGCCAGAAAAACACAGAAGTAAAGTGTCTCTTCATGGAACTTGTCACAGTCTATGTCTAAAACCTCCTGAATTTCAAAAGCCCTGAAGGAACCTGAATCCCACAGTTGCATTGTTTCCCATGTGTATCTTCCAGATGGGCTGCCTTTCACAGGGTTTCTTGGGGGTGTCATTCTGGAACACTCTAACCTGTTTCTCCTGGCTTGCCATGAGGCTGAATCTTGCCAGGTGCTGGAGAATAACTTTGGGGGTCAGGAGGTTGTCATGAATGCTTCACTCTTGCTCTGTGCTGGTTGGCAAGACAACTATTTAGAACCTAATTTTCATTGACTTTGGGTACAGAACATACAACAAAAGTGAAGCATTTATATATTTTTTATTATATTGTAGAATCATAGAATAGCTGTGACTGGAAGGGACCTTAAAACTCATCTATTTCCAACCCCCCTGCCACAGACAGGAACACCTTTCACTAGATCAGGTTGATCAGAGCTTCATCCAACCTGGCCTTGAACACTTCCATGGATGGAGCATCCACCACTTTTTTTGGGCAGCCTGTTCCATTGCCTTACCAACCTCACAGTAAGTAATTTTTTCCCAATATCTAATCTATACCTATTCTCCTTCATTTTGAAGCCATTGCTCCTTGTTCTGGCACTACATGCTTTTGTAATTTCATTACAGTCTTCATCTTATTTTTTATTTGTTATATTCCTTATTTTCTTTCATCCACTTGCAGCTCTGTGTGGATGATTGTCTTTCAAGGTGGACTTTTAGCTCATTAAAGGACATTAGAAATCCACTGGGGCCAAATAACCCTCAATCTGCTCTATGCAGGACATGAAAATAGGCAGTATACAGAATCTAATTCTAAAGTTCAGGTTCTTGGTAAAGCTCATTCTTTAAGTTTAATTGGTGCCCTAGGGGAACATGAAGGCCAGAATCAACTCTGAGGTCTGAAGTAACCAGCTTTTGGAGTTGATCTCTCTAACATGTGAAACCATTATTGTGGTTTCAAAGTCTCATCAAGTATTAAATATAGAGGATGCTAGAAGTGATTTTGCAGTAAATAAAAATGTTCATCCATTTGAATAATCAGACTGTAGTCTCATTACAGCTGTATTGCGCGAGGCATTATTTGTAGAGAAGACTTCTTAATCATCCACTTCAGTCAAATTTATAGGGAAACCAGTTTCAGTGAGTGAGTTAATTTCAAAGAATAACATGTTTGGTTTTGAATTATTCTTTCACAGCTGAAAAGAAAATCAAAGTGTTTTGAAAATTATACTGAAAGAACAGAAAATTATAAACAACACAGAGTGAATGACTTGTAACTGCCCCTTTGCTAAAGAGAGGAAAACAGAGAATTTGCAAAACATAGCCTGCCTCCAGTAAAAGAAACTGATGTACAGATACATCCCTCTGCCCCTCCTACCCCATAGGAATCAGACACTGAAAACTTTGGGGAACAAAACCTCAGACTTTCAGACCTTCCAGATGGAGCATTTTACTCTTTTACCCAGAGACCCTTTTACCCAAGAGACAGTGTTGACATTGCTAATGGGAGATAGCAAATATCCTTTTAACTCTCTCTGTGGTCTTCTCTGCTGTTGTAAACAATATATCTAGTAATAGAGGAAATTGAGTCTTCAATACTGTTACTGACTGGGGGGGGGACAGATTTTTGGTCACTGATGTAGCATGTTAGCAACAGCTATTTTTACTGTGTAGATTTGTAGACTTTAAAAAAAAAAATATTGTTTTTTAAAGAGTGTAGGCCAGGGAGTGCCATTCAAACAAAATTGCATGTGTTCTTCTGGCTACAGGCTTAACTGGGAGTCCATGAAATGGCTGTTTGCCCCTGTCTGTTGCCTGTTGTCTTTCTGCCATGCTGCACTAGGAAGAGCCTGGCTCTGTGCTTCTGATGACCTTGCATTAGGTAGTGGGCACTACCTGAAGCCAGGCTGGGCAAGCCCCTCTTCCTTGGACTCCCCTCCCAGGACGAGTGTTCCAGGTGTCAGGATGGCACTACACTGAACATGTTCCAGTTAATAGATATCTTTCATGTACCAATTGGGACAGACAGGCCAGGCACAGTACTCTAGATGAGATCCAACAGCTTCTAAGCAGAGAGGGGTAATCCTTTCCTGAAGTCCTTTACAATCCAAATTTTGACATGATCTTATGAAATGGGTGTGGCTAGTAAATCCAAGAGGCATAAGGTAATAAGGGTGCAGGAGGTAAATAGACTGTATGAGAGTAGGAGAGCTGTTTATGGTGCTTGGGTGGGTGAAGGATGAAAAGATGAGGAGTGTTAAAGGAGGAAAGATGTTGAGGCAACAAGGGAGAAGTTAAAAACTCAACTCCAGAAGTTAAGTAAGAAGGTCCAAGGTTTTACTGGAAATCACAGTAATCTACAAATGCAGTTGATGAAGTGATTAGCCTTGGAAGAAAATTCCTGAAACAAAGCCTGGTGATTTTAGGGTATAAGATAGTGCAGGAACTTGTGCTTGCTTGAGGTCTTTTTTTTCCATAATTATTGCTTAATTGCTCATTAAAACACTGAGAGGAAGAAATGGATGTGAGAATGCCTGTAGGCTTCTTGACTTCTGGGTATTCTTTAGTGTGGCAGTACATGGCAAAATCCCTCCCTTTTCTCCTGGCTGAGAAGGAAACATGAGATTGCAAAGGCAGGAGTGACAAGTGAAGCCATTCTGTGACTCTGAGCTGGAGATCAATCTTGCCATGTCAGACTGCATCCCAAGACTCAGGATATTTTGTGTTTTCTTCAAGCTCCAGTTTCTAGAACTGAGAAGTGAGCCCTTACAGTTTTAGAGAACAGCCAGAAAAAATGGAAGACATTTCAATGTTTAGGGTCTAGAGAACAAATACGGCCAATCCTCTGTTTCACAGTTTTCTCTTTTTTTTTTCCTTGCTCTTGGAGTAGTTGGTCAAACTGGCCACCATAACTGCATCTCTCTCTCCCAGGACACAAATGATTGAATACAGCGTTTGTGCAAACCTACGAAGAACATGAGACATGTCTCTGGGTTTTAGACCCTTTTTACCTGCTGATAGCGAGGCGCTGTGGACACACATTTGTGCATTACTCTTCTAGTACTTTATCCCTGAGGAGAGAAGATGAGAAACATGACGTGCCCCAGCCCTCAGGAGTCATTAGTGCAGCAACCTCCTTGTACTGATTTCAATGACGAGCGTGTTAGACTTGGGTCATACAAAATTGGCTTAAAAAATTCATATTTCCTTTTTCGTCTTGCTCCCAGTAGCTCAGTGTGCTCTTTGGAAAGTGAATCACCTGCTTCCAAGACCATATTATACTTAAACAGCTAAACTACTGCTTTTAAACAATGGTTTGTTGAAAGATTCCCTCCCAGCCTTGCCAGCTCTTTTGGGCAAATGCCTTTTCTGCCTTGCCTTGCAAATACATTTATGTGTCCCTTCAAGGAGCCCAAGCAAAAGGTTTTGAGGTAGTTCTTGTCAAGCAGCAGAGGCAAATGTTAGTTCTACATGAAAGTCAGGCCAGGAGGTGAGAGCCCAGGTGTGCAGAGACCGACCTGTCTTGGGCCAGCCACAGCATGGCACAGCTGTCTTTTCATGCTGGGTGTGCAACAAAGCCATCCAGCTGAAGAAAAGATATGCTGAAACACTACAGCTGATAGCACTGGAGGAGCTGGGTATTTTGGCTGCTATGGGTTATGTACATATGTTGTGGAAAGTAGCTGTTTAGGCAATTTTTATATTCTAAACAATGACAGCTGGAGACAGAAAGACTGTCATGCGTATGTCTGAGAGCTACTGTGAAAAAAACTATGATCACACGAAGAAAATTTTATACCTCACTACTCCCCAGAACAGTTAGGAGTGGACAAGGTTTATGTTGATCACAAATATTCACAGATTTTGCTGTCTTTCCTGCAACACCACTGTCTACATGTGCTTCTGGAAAATATTGTAGGTGCATGGCAGGGAAGTTAAATTTTAACTAAGCTCTTTTTTTCATTATATAACTGTTCTCTTTCTCATTTATGTCTTGGGTAAGTGTTGATAAATGTTCACATTTGCAGTAAAATTCAGAGGCAAAGAGCGTTTGAGTGACCATATCTGAGCAGAGACTATTAATATTGATCATCACAATCTAATTCAAAGCAGGGATCAAAACTCAGGGACGTTAAAGCCTTGGGCAAAATTGTCGTAATTTACAGTTATGGGGAAAACTTTATGGTTAGCTGCTTGGATTAAAAATCCCTGAGAGTCTTCCACAGGAAAGTTTTATTAAAGGCACGCGGTGTAGTTAAATGTAGTTATACAACACTCCCTGCTCACATATATAGTTAAATGTATATTTATGTATCAAAATCAAATTTCCTTGCTCATGTTAAAAGACATTTTAGATTATTTGAAAAGGGAAAAATCTTTAAAATACTGTCTAATTCTTTGTATCACTTGTATTGTTTTGGGCCTTTTTTTTCTAAAATGTTGCATTTCCTTCAGCTTAACCAAATGCTTTCTCCTCCTAAAAAATCCCCAAACCAAATCCAGAAGGACCACTCAGCTTTACTGAGACACTTCATTCCTGTCATTGTGTCTGCATGGACACATTTATCCACTCACAACCAGTTTTGCACCATGGCAACATTTAGCCCAGCTTGAGAAAACCAGTTTGGTGTTATCAAGCACCAGTTTGATGGTGTTGTTGCCTGGAATACCTAGGAAGAAAACTTCCACGACAGGGCAAGGCAGAGAAAAGATCTTTTACTATGAGTTTAGCTATAGCAATCCATGATGTGCGTGCCCGGATCACAGAATTCTACAAATTTATGATTCTACTTAATTTCCCTATCTAGAAAATACATCCAATGTCTAATTAGCCCACCCCCCTGCTATCTATAACCACCTCCCCAGGAACACCCCCTTAGAATTGAGTTGGTGGTCCCAAGACCACTCCTTCCTCCCCCCACCCTCATCTTCATCACATTACGTCTTCTATTTGGAGTTCTTCCAGTACCCTCTAACCCCATCTCTATACTACGACTAAACAATATTGTATTTTGACTATAACATGTTCCAGTAGCTATCTGAACACAACCTAATATCTCCCCCTTAGCACAGAAACAGGCTTCAAGAATGTGACACAGAGGTTAAAATCTAGCTTAAGTATTTGGTACAGGGGTTATAAACTACTATTTAAATGCAAAAGACTATAAAACTATATAAAACTACATTAAAATCTACAACTATATTAAGGCTTATGGCAACAGTGTGAGCTGGGGTGAAGCTGCCCTTGCTGCCTGGGTATCTCTAATGGTGCACTCAGTTGGCCTGTGAGACAGGGACCATGCTGGGAAAGGGAGCACAGATTTCCCTGCTACCACATCCTGGAGCGTGGCAGTGCTCAGGCTCTACTGTGGTGTGTGGTGATGAGTTTTGTCAGGGCAATGCAAGCTGGAGCTGACACCAACCCAGCATGCCTGAACCCTGTAAATGGGTCTGGGAGGGAGGGCAGACCAGCCCTTTGCTCTCTTCTGAGGTGGCACGGTGTGTCCTGCAGGGCTTTGCTCACAGCTGGGGCATGGACAGGACCCATGCTGTAGGGACTGATGATCTATTTACACACCAATGTGCGCTTGGTGAGGTAAGTAAAGTGAGCCCTGCTGCAGGAATGACAAGCATGACTTCTGCAGTTCAGGCACAGGTGGTCAGGTTAAACATCACCTTGGTGAGGAGAACAGCCATGGCTGTGGGGGCTGCTGCAGGGCTGTGGATGTGGCCAGAGATGGGATGCCACTGTCCTCAGGCAGCATCGAGCTCTGCACCACAGGTGGCCATGCCCAGCTGGCCATCCTCTGAGAATATACACATCACCTACAGGTGTATGTCCACATCTATGTGATACAATTTTGGGCAAGTGTAGATGGTGCCAAAGTTACACTCTTAAACTTGTCACAGGCTGGCAGAGTTATATTTTGCCCACATTTACAGGATGGGTTAGACTACATGAGAAACACTAAAAACCAGGCTTCCTGTATCTTTATAGATGCTGACTATCCATAGTCTGCAGACTGCAACTTGGAGAAACTTCTTTTCAACAAATAGCTGTATATATTTAAGCACAGACAGGAGTTCTTCTTTGAACAATAGATTTTGAACACAGATCACCCTTGCCAGGCAGCTTTTTCTTCTCCCAAGCTTGCCTCTGAATTTTTTGTCTCTACAAAGCCATGCAAAATTGTTACTATGGACATAGCTATTTAGCTGGATCAGTTTTCATTTTTCTGTACGTGACACTACCATCAGGTTAAATTTGGGGGCCAAGGATCTGGAATCCTGAGTTCTATTCCCAGCTGTGCAATTGACTTGTTCAGTAATCTTAGGCAAATTGGTTTCATGTTTGGTTTTGATTTTTTTTTCCCAGTTGCATCAACAGAAAAAAGAATGCCACCTCACAGGGCTTAATTAGGGTTTGTAAAACATTTCAAGATTTTTGGATGAAGACAGGAGTGATTCCATATGATAATAATAGTTTCTAGTGGCCAGGCTCAGGGCATGCCAGCCCTCCATGTGCAGAGCAGGCACTTGGACAATGGCACCAACCTGATAAATGGTCTGCTTGGTTCCCTTCTTTCCCTATCTCAGCCACCTGCATCAGCCTACAGTTTCCTCTCTTGTGCTGATCATGTTAAAGAACTAGCTGTATTGATTTTAGAACAAATATAATTGATTTTAGAGTAAATCACCTAGAGATTGCAGGAGAGATTCAGAGTCCATTTAAATCACTAGGGACCTCTGGTATGCTTTGGGAGATCCTGGATTAGCAGGGGAAGCATCTGCAGCAAAGTAATAGCCAGATCAAAGCTCCAACTATGTTAATATGTAAGACCATGTTGAAAAGATAAGGGAATGTAAGTGAACCTGATCCCATCCATTCATCAGCTTCTTTATTGCTTAGTAATTTGGGTGTATTTATTTTCTCATTACAGCCACGGGTGATAAGGCTGATAGCTATGTTGTGTGATATGATAGCTGTGTTGTGTCACATTCAAAGCACCCAGTAGTTCTAATGGGAACAGAATTAACTCCCTTTGCAGAAATAAATATGCAGGATCATAAGGGTAGAATGTCCTTAGTAAAGGAATTTCTTTTAGTTAAAAAAATTCCTCACTGAAATGAACAAAAAATGAGCAAAAATAATCATGGAGAAGTGACACAAAAAACCCCTAAAGTATCTCAGTTTGTTATCAAGAACTGCAGATGTAATTTTTTTGTGTGCATATAGATAGCCCATAAAAGAGTCCAGATATACACTGCTGTAATAACAGATCTGTCTGCATCAGCCTTTGTGGAGAAACTTGTAAACCGAGAAGGACAGTCACTGTGAAGTTTGGGAAAAATAACTATAAAATTCAGCTTTTGTGGAGCATAGTATGACTGTGACCATAATATACCTCTGTGATGCAGCCATTCATCAGTGGAGCTAATAAGGTCTCACAGCTTTAGGAAAAAAAGAGAAGGAGGGGAGAAAGCATATTTCCTTAAAATTTTAACATGCGCCTGTTCAACATTTCTGCAGGAGCACCACAATGGTGAGAGCTTTAAAAGTGTGGATCCTTCATGGAGGCTCCACTTATGCACCAGAGACTTTCTAATACAGCTATTCGCATACAGACTGGTGTTTCTCAGAGCTGCTGGTAGATGCAAAGAGTAGGTGTGAGCTGGGTTATGTTTCTAATGGGCTTTTTAGATTAGGTTGTCCTTATACCTCCAGAGTTCAGGGCTCATTCTGACCTTTGAGGTTTCTTTATTCATCTTAGCATTGTTCTGACTTCTGTACTCCAAACTTGTATTTCCACAAGCTGTGTTTCATCTAGGTGTTCTTAACAACTAACCCTGTAAGCCACTGATGTCTCTAGACCCATACCCAGGAGCTGAGAGCACCATGAGGGGTGTCTGGGCATGGCAGTGACTTTTGGTGCCAGCTCTGCTGTGCAGCACTGAGCACAGACAGGTGAGCCATGCTTGTCCAAGGTCCTCTTATTGTGCATGGCCAGCCATACAGATGTAATTTTGATGTTTTGGTGCTGCAGCAGACATGACTGAGCAATGCTGCACACACCATGCTCTGGTGCAGTTCATATCAGCTTCAGATCCTTGGCAATTGAAAGTAGAGGGAGATCTCCGAGGCATCTAATGACTGTCCCACCTGAGGGTCATCCTGCCTTTTGGATTCTTTGAATGTCAGCAAGGCAGAAAATGGTGCATTCACAGTGATCCCAGCTGAGGAGAGCCGTCCAGGGGCTACTCTTGCAGCAGCCATTGCTCAGAGCAGGTCCTGGTGTTTGAGAACTATGTGCCTGTTGAGCCAAAATCTCCTCCCTCAAAGCCTGGAAAAGCTCAGAGATCTGATCCACTCCCTGGACCTATGGCTCAGACCTTCCAGTGAACTTATCTATCTTTAGGTTTGCCACTTGTTGGAGAGAGACTAAAACTAGCATCCTTTCCCAGCAGATGATTAACAGAAAGTTTTTGGCTGCAGACATGCCAGTTGAGTCATCAGTAGTGGCACAAATCTTCTGATGAGACTCTGAAATCACCTGTCAGAGAGAAGTTTGAGTTAAATAGAAGCTAACCAAAGTCCAGTCTGGAATTTATTAGGCTCAATCAGTCGCCTAGATAACCACAAGAGGCATTAGCACAAACAGCCCCCAAGCCTTAGCTGGCCCAGCAAGCAGGGCAATGGCCCCGGCTGGCAGAGCAGCACGAGGGCATTGCGTGCAGGACAGAGCCTTGCAGCCTGGCTGGCAATGCCCAGCTTATCCTGAGCAGCACACGGCTGCAGACCTACAAAGAGAAATTGCTTAAAAGTTTGAAATGAATAATTCAGCACTCCTTTGATTTGTGAGTTTTAACTACTGCAGAATGCGTGTCCTGCCACATTACTTCAACCTTGGAATGAAGTACAAATAGACATGATTCAGACTCTAAATATTTAAAGCCAGAATCTAATCTTGGATACATTGTATATGCTGTCATCTCAGAAACCTGCTAAAGAGAGACAATGATGGACAGCACAGATTGAAATTAAATTCAAACTCTATTAAAAAACTTGTCCTGCTAATTCATATGAATTCATATGAATGATTAACCACAAAGAAAGTTATGTCTGTCAGTGACAGCAGTGCTGAAGTGTTCTTTGTCGTCACTGTCTTGGTTAACTTCAGAAAAGAATAGTCTAAAACCACCTCACAGGGAAAGGATGTCACCTCCCCTTTTCCACTGTTTTCTTTCCAAGATGCAGCTGAACTGTTAACATTTTCCAGTTAAATGGCAAACAAAACATTTCTAATCTTCTTTTCACTGAAAAGAAAGACAAAATCACAAGTATAACTTAAAGCAAAAGCTGTAATAGTACTTGGGCAGTTACAGACTCTTGCTATAGATAGGCAGGTCAAAGCAATCAGCATATAAATCTTCACACACAGCGAGCAAAACCATAACTTGACACAGCTCTCTATCGAATATTATTGTAAGAGGAGTAAGCTCACCAGGGTATGACCCTATTTAATACCAAACCTGTAGCTCCAAAATAGCACAAACCCTAGATGGATGATCTCATCTCAAGCAGTAATGTGCCAGAATACAAATGGAGGATTGCCATTGCTTCAAATGCACAAGGAAACAAAATAAGACCATGTCAAAAACAAACAAACAAAAAGGCCTGGAATATACGTTGACAGCTGAGCAGACTGAAGCATGCTGGACCTGCCATTGCTAAACTGATGGTGGTCTTTCTGTTTGCTTTGCTGGATTTTAAGGTCTCATTATGGGACTTCTGAATATCATAAACACCAAGCAGCCACGTAAGACAAACTTTAGTCCGTTAAAAGAAGCAATGAGGCTAAACACCCATGCCAAGCAAGAGAGCTGTGGGTATTTAGTCTCATCTAAAGCTAAATTATGTTAACATCTGTGTTACTTTCTAGTTTGGGGCTAACATAGTGCAGCCACCAGTCCAGAGTAGAGAGTGCTGCAGACTTTAGGTGAAGTTCAGATCAGCTAAGAGGGACTGTTTGTACATCAGATATGAGCGGTAATGTACATAACCAGTGGGTGTTCATTAACAAAACAAATGCAGCTTAGTTTAGACAGATGGAAATGTTTTATATTTCAGTAAGGCTGTCTGCTCTAACACAAAAGATCCACTTCTATAATTTTCCAGTGAGCAGAGCCTGGGAGGGCCTGAGTGCCCACAGGGTGCTTTGGGGAAGAAAAGTGCATGACTAATCCAGACAGTTATTGTTTCCTTCCTTGGACTTTCAGAGGAATGCAGCATTGTGGTTCAGAAAGTGCCACTGATACACAAGGTGAAAACCCACACGAAGAAGTATGACATGAAGGAAGATGAGGAAACCAGCCAGACCCACGACAATAAAATTTCAAATAATATCCTGGAGGCAGTTTTACAATTTTGAGCATTTCCATGGACCCAGAGGTAGCTGCAGGAAACATGGATTTGGGTTTGTTTTATATTCCATGGATTGGGATCCAGGCTCCACAACTAGCAAGTATGATCTCTTACTGAATAGAAGCATAGCCACAGGAGAGGAAAGATTAAGGGTATCAAAGGAATACATTTTTTGATTTCACTCCTTTCTTATTACAGTAGATTAAAGGGAAAAAAAAGTGATTTTTGTTCAACATTCAATTTTGAGGACAATTAAATAAGCCAAAAACATTGTTCAGAATTAGAGCACTGAATAAAGGATTTCAAAAACACAGTGTGGGGTTCATGGTGGGATTTTTATTTCCTTTTAAGATGAGCCATATACAGCTGTCTGAGAGCTATTGTTCTCTATCCCACTGAAGAAATAGTTTCTTTCAGAAGCGTCCAATCTGTTAAGACAGATAGGTGCTTTAAAAGCTTAAAAATGAAGGAAGGCACTCAAACTCTCTTCTGGTTCAAATGGCAATTATCTGAGAAGCAGCAAAGAAACAGGAATACATGGGTAAATGAAATAGCTTTTGATTGCCTGGTTATGAATGATAGTAGGATTTGTTCTCTTTGGTAATGACATACAGCAGCAAGCAGAATCCACTGGCAAGACAAAAGTCAGCCCTGGATGTCTGGTACAGCAGCAGTGATCTTACATGGCATAGATGGCTACTACAGGCTTGCACAGGAGAAGCTACTTTCTTCTCTAATGGATGGAGAAGAGGCAAAAGGGGACATCATTTCAGGAAAACAAAACCTTTGAAAACTTCCTTATAATGATGGGTCTGGAAAGTCTCTTTCTGTTCTGCAAGAACTGTCAAACACCAAGAATACCACCATCAGTTTTGGGCCCCATCAAGACAAAGGCTAACAAAAGAGGGAGGCTAAAAGACCAAGTCTAGTTTTCCTTTTAGCTAATGTGCAGCTGTTGTTCATTCTCCAGAGAATGCTATGGTTCAGGCAGATCAGACCACTAAGAGAGGAGCTTGTGTGATGGAGAACCTGGAAAGCTTCAGATGCAGAGCTTGACTGCATTGAGCTTGGAATGAGGAATGAAAGCAGTCACAAGGCCTACAGTGCTGACTTTCCACTGCAACAACTCTAGTGACTCAAAGTACCAGATTTCAATTCCTCTGAGCGTAAAGCAGAGTAGCACAGTACTCAAGGTCAGCAGCTGGTAGAAAAATGGCAGCCAGACATTCCTTCTTTAAGCTTACAAACTTGACTGTCTCATTGCTCTGACAGGGTATCTCTAGACAGAGATGGGAAGGAAAAAACCAAATCAAACAAATTACCCCATAAGCTTTTTATAAGAGAAGACATCAGACTTGGAAGAAGTCTCAGGAGAAGTCAATCTTTGCTCAAGACCAAATTCTTTAGAGAGGAACTCCTCAGAGAACTGTTACATTACCTGCTTAGGAGCAAATGGGAAACCTGACTAGAATCTTATCAGGATAAATAGAGGTTTTGCAGCCCTAGGAAACATGTGAAAGAGGGGTTTCCCTATCATATTCAGAGATTTAATTTTTTTTAGGCTATGTAGGTACATACCATCAAACCATACTATGGTTGAAAATGCCTGTGTTACTAAAAAGGCTTGAGAATCTGGAATAGTAAAGGACTGGCCACAAAAATCTCACCAGTGATGGTAAGTCCAGGACAGCTGAATTTCAAGCTCAGAGCCATTTAAAGTCTTTATGCAGCTGGCTAAATATCCACCCCTCTTACAACTGCTTGTGAATTTGTGAATTCCAGTTTGAGTTTCTGAATTCCTTGTATGTTTTTGTTTATAGTGATGGCTCAGTTTGTTTTCAGAAGGTCACCAGAAAGGCCAGCCTTAGAGAGTGCATGTAAACACAGCTCGGACTCAGCAGACTGAGAAACACGTGTCAAACACAGCAGACTGCAGAAGGGGGAGGCTCAAGTATGGCTGTAACAGACTGATCAGAGAAACCATCTTGAGGAGGCACTATGTGTATGCCTCACATAAGCAAGCTAGCCCAGGTCCCCTCCATCCATAACCACCTGCTTATAAATCTAAAACATAGAGAGGGCAGCAAAAGGATCTAGTAAAGTGTCAGAGGGAAATTTGGCACTCAGGAATAGAGTAAATTCCTGACCAGGGAGAAAAACCCCACATTCCTGTTCAGCTAGCTGAGTTACTTCATATTAAGCAAGCAGGGTCAGGGACCTTGCCTCATTGTCTGAGATCTCTACTTGCTTGTTTGCTGGTGAGGAGGCAAGTAAATCCTTTGGAGAGGCTGCTGTCAGAAATAGGATTCAGACCTGCTGCTGGTGGTCAAATGCCTGTATCAATCTCTGAACTATATCTGCAAGATGTCCAAGCAAGGGAATTGTGTTCACAGCTGCCACTATAGAGTAGAGTGGCTCCTATTATGCAGAGAGAAGGTTCTTGTACTTAAAGAAGTGTCCCTTAAAGGGGTTGTAGAAGGGATGAAAAGCAGGAAGACCCCCAGTGAGCTTTTTCCTTTTATCTTGCAGATGAACCAGATGGCAGGAGCAGCAGAAACCAAAGGAGGAGCATGAAGGCTTAAAGAATTAAATTGCTAAAATGTAAGGAAAACTGAAGCCAAAAACTAGGCCTGGGCAAAACAGAGCACCAGAGTGGAAAAACAAACTCTGGAGGAGATTAGCAAAAAGGGGAAATAGTAAAATAAACCAGCTCAGTTCTTCAATTCAAATTCCAGCTTTGCACTTTCAGGAGAGGAGACTTGGGAGAAACTGAAGTACTGGCATAAAATCTCCTTTGTAGCTGCAGCTGCTCACACTTCTCTGCCTCTGTGTTCCCTGGCAGACGACACTGAGGCACTGATAGCCTGCAAATTTCCCAGGATGTGAGAAAAGGGCACTGAGGGCGACTAATGGATCCATCAGGAACTCCAACATGCCAGCAGACACACATGCTTGTCTAACAGGTAAGAAAGATCCAGGTACAGCACTGCTGCAGCCCACACCAGCCCTCAGCAGCTGCAGCTGCTCTGTGTCAAGTCACTGGTGGAAGGGGACACAATGTTCCCTCTAAAAGCTCTACTTGCTCAGGCAGGGCTTTCTGATCTCTCTGGAGAGATGCTGCTGAGCCTCTATTTTAATTGGCTTTCAGGTCCCAAGATGGATTTTCATCAGGCAAGAAGACCTCACTATGGGATGTTGCACTACATCCTTGCTTCTCCAGAGTACTCTCATTTTTCAGAGCAAATGCCGATAAAAAGGGCATGATGTCAGGCACACCATCTGCAGCATGTGCTGTGCTCCTCCATTACCAACCACAGACTGAAGGACGCTGCTGCTCCATCACCCCCGGAGGAAGCATTACAAACCCCTTTCAGCCCCCATCCCCTAATTTCAGTAAAGATCCAATGACACGTGGTGGAAAAAACAACATTGTATTTGATTTACAATTAACAGGATTTACAAATAATGACAAAGAAACAGATTAGCCATGAAATTCGGATGCCTTTGTTGATGAAAGAGTAGCTGGCAAAGCATCTTTCTGTAGAAGTCATGTACCTCAGTCTTAAACAGTGTAAAATAACTTACAGCCCAGGCAGGTTCAGGAATGATTATAGACAAATGCAAGAAGTCGAGTACAAAACAAACCACAGCTCCCTGCCTTCTGGGCAGGAAACCAGTTCTGGTGAGGCTTTTGATTTTCAGAAACTGAAGGAAAGGCCCACTGACAAATACTAGGACATTTTCAAAATGGGAGAAAAATATATCAACAGACAGTAAAAGTCAGTGTGTAACAACCTACCAGGCAGGGAGAGCAGGCAGCAGACACTGCATTAGCTTGCTGAGAGTCAGCACAGTCCGGGTGCTTGGCAGGACAATGAACGAAGGAGTACAGATGGCAGCACTTCATTAAAATGCTACTTTACTGCCAAAAACTTGCGAGACAAAGAGAAATAAAGTTCTCTGATGTGCAATACAGCAATTTAAGAAGACGTACCTAACTTTTTGATTTGTATGGAGCTTACCTATATTGTAAACACACACTTTCTGACAAGTTACTTCAATTTTCTTTGCTATGGGTTATAGTGTGTTTTCAATCAAATGCAGCATTCCAAGGCTCAAAACTGACCAAGTGGTTTTCAATAGACGGGTATATGATTTTTCCAATATCATACTAGTATTTTACATCACAGATACAATAAAAACAAGTGATGGTATTTCTAGGACAGTTCCAAGATTCAAATAAAAAATCATCAGAACCATTCTAAAATAGGATATTATACATAATCAAATCATGTTAAACAGCACACTCTCGGCAAGCAGCTAATTACAAGCATTCTGCTGGTCATGTTTTTCACACAAAAGTCATTCAATAACACATAAATACTTCTTTTTCTGATCTGCTTCTTTTTACAAAACCATTCATCAGATTCACAGAATTAGTACAAGTAAGGCACATTAGCATATATCATAAAACTCACAATAATAACAAAGAATTTTAAAGTTTTAAGGACTAATTCCTTCTTTGCAGTGATCTCTGAACTGAATGAGACTTCATCAGTAGAACCCTCCTACACTGACATTACTCTTATTTCCGTCACAATTAACTGTGGTGGGTGCAATACTCTGCATCACCATGGACATAAATAATTAGATTTAGAACTGTGTGTGGTAGCAAATCCCATTTTTAGGTCTTGCAGAGAAATCAGACACTTTGTTCATGATGTTTGTTATGAGCACAGACTAAGTTTTAGAGCTCTATGGAAGTCAGTTTCCAGTTATCAAAATAAAGAGGAATATTGCATGTGTCTCTGAGTATGTTATTGTTTTCCTAGTACAAATATTGCTTAAGGTAGAAAGGATGCTATAGTACTGAATTTACTTGCATAATGAATCCTAAATGCTGATGTCTCAGATTCTACAATCAAATGAACTATAGGTTTTCCTTCTTCCACCCCCCACCCTGCCCCCAGCCAAAGGACTCTCTTTCCCACAGAAGATTCATTTACACACAGCACAGCTTTTAATTAGAAGCATAATTTACAGTAAAAATTCTTTACATTACACCTCTGCTATCAAAAAACCATGAAATCTTTCATTTAAAGTTGTAATTATACATTAAAAAATAGAACACTATTTCCTTAACAGGAAGAATGAATTTGAACATCTTCAGATCAGATTTCTTTATTGCGGCTTTTGAGTCAAAGGTCAGTCACTTTATTCTCTAGCGCAGCTGCTATTTGCTGTAAACGGAAGGCAAGCTGCATTTTTTGTGCAGCTGGATCCTCTTCAAGTGCATTTATAATCTGGAAGATATAAACACAGAATGTTTAGAATCATTTAGCTCATAATATATGACATGGTTCCCAGACTAAGTGTTTGATAGTACTGTGGTTGTAAAGAGTCTTTTGCCTTCACCCTGTACCAAATTCTATCTAGTAGGTCCCATGTTCTATTTTTACACAAAGGCAGTAAAAATTATTGTCTCTGTTACTACAAGAAAATTAATAGGTAGTACTTTATCTTGTGAAATATTACATTCAAAGATGGAGCAGGCAGGGTGAAAAATTTCCTTAGAGCTATTTAAGAAACAGTGCTTTTACGTATAGTGCACCCTACAAGGCTTAAGGGTCATTTACCAGCAGTAATTAAACCCCATCCCCATGAGCTTTAGTTATGAGAAGCTCCTGGGTGGTCCACACACAGGCATACAGCAGGGCAACACAAGGTCTCCTGTGTCTGTAGGCAATATGAGGAATCAAATTGTCTGACCAGAGCATCAGGGAGTTGTCAGCAGCTCCCCTTTGGCTCTTGCCAAGAAATGCCAAGACTCTGGCCCAGCACCATATAGTTCAGGAAAGCAAAGAGCTCATCAGAGGAGCCCCCAGCATCCTACTCTCTGCTGTACAGAAATATATATAAGACTCTTAAGACACAAGAGATTTGAAAACCAGAGCTAGTAAAGGTCAGCTGTTATGAAAAGGCTTTTCTTCAAATAGAGTTTTTTAGGGCTTCCCAAGATCAAATTCAAAAGGTTTTGAAAGGTTTTAATTTCCACCATCCTTTAGGAAAACTTTCCCACCAACTATTATATTTCGTCATTAGAAGAATGTGTTACATGACAAAACCATTCCTTTTCTAGAACTGGCTTTATTAATATAAGTCAGACAGTGTAATCAAGCAGAAACCTTTTGCAATGTTTAAATACTACATAAATTTGCAAGTACATGGACTGCAGAAGTACAGTTTGCCTGCCACTACCTGTGGTTCCTATTACATCTTGAACATCACTGACAACGAAGATTAATGCAGTCAGTATCAATCCAGCCAATAATTTCACTTTGAAGGGCTAGTATAGCATTTGTGTTTCAAACACCAGAGCAAATTTGTTTAGAAATAATTATTTTAATGGATTTGTTTTTAAAGTGTGAAAATATTTTTACAAGACAGAGTTAATAAACACTTATTGCAGTGTTTAAACTGGGCCTAATTTAATTTTATATTGTTCCCTTAATTTAAACAATTACATCTAGCTCTAACTCCTCAAATCTAGACTAAATAATTCATGATTATCTCTGCTGGTGAATATATCCTTCATACAAATGTGGACAATTAGAATGTACCCACTTAGTCATTGTCAGGCCCTGCAGAGAGGCAGAAGGTACAGCACATGCTGGGAACCACTGTGTCAGTAATAAAGACAAGGGCAGCTGCAAAATGTTCCAATTTATGCAAATTAAAACATTTTCATGGAAAATAAATAAGCTCAATTAATTTTACTGAATGGTTCTTGACAGATTATCTCCATAACTCTGAATTAGCAGCCTTTTCATCAGATGCACCTTGTTGTTACACAGTGATGTACGTGGAAGGGAAGAGCTGCAGCTACGCACTGGGTTCTGCTGGCCTGCCAATGATGGAGTCCCACAAACTCATGACTCCACCTGTGCCCGCCACCAAAAGTGAAACCATGAGTGGAAGCAGGGACACAGAGGAGTGGATGAAGCAGGGATTTATGGTTCATCTGTCATCCAGGGTCCCTGAGTGTTTCTGTAAGAGGTCAGACTATGGACACATTCAGGAAGGTGTTGAAAGCGAGCTTGGTTAGCACTGGGGATGAGGGGCCAGGGAACCAATGCTATCAGGTTGGCCTAAATGGCTCTGTCTGCTTCCCCCACTGACTGTCATTGCAAGATTTCTCAGGGTGATTTGATTTTCCCTGCTTACACCCATTTAAAAGTTCCTGTCTAAAGCAGCTGCAGTGAAGGAGACTCACTGTCTTTATTGCTAAATATAAACATGAACTGTGCTGAGGTGCAAGACTAACGGAACAGAGCTCACATGTGCTGTACTCCTTTTTGATTCGGCATCTGCTCCTTACTTGCTTTGATTTAATTCTGAGAGTTTTCTGGAGGCATTCATTTCCATGGAAACCTTTGAATAAAAGTTTCCTTCTCTCTTTTTGTTTTCAGATTAAGTTTGGAGAGCCATAGCCACAGCTCAGCTACACTGGGATATTCTTTGTCCCCCTTTCCACAGGGCGTGAAAAACCTAAGAAACTTTTTGAACTGAATCTGTGAGTCTGCTTTTGAATCAGACTATATTCAACAGTTACTCTACTTTGGTTTACCCAGGCAGGCACTTCACTTGGCATGAAAAAATGGATGGTAGTATACATGGAAATTTTAGGTACAATTTAACTAATAAAAAAGGCATGGACCTCATTCCTATGAGCAAAACAAGTTAAATGGATTGTTCTTAATAAAAAAAGCACACTGTTTTGAAACCTGATATAACTCTAAGACTACTATTTGCTCAATGACATTCTTATATCTTAATTAGGATGGTAGAAGTGAAGAGAAATGATTTTTAAATCTATTTCTCTTTCAGATCCCTTTAGACTATTTGTTAAATTATCCCTATCAAAACCAGATAGCTCATAATAAAATCACTCATTTATAAGGACAGTCCTTTGACCAGTGTAATTGCCAAGTAAGGTATATAACTGCAAGGTTAGAGCTTTCTGTTCAGTATTGCTTTTACCTGACTATCTAGGGAACTCCAGAAGTTTCCCCTTTAGGCTAATGCTAGCCTTCATAACATTTTTCCATTGATACTAAAACAGGAAAACAAAAGCCATAACTTACCTCATCATAGTATTTGTTAGTGTACTGGTAGAGTTGGTGCAGAGCCACAAGTGTGTTTAAGGAATCAGTATGTGCCTGTTAAACAACAAAAGCAGGCAGCAAACGTCAAAATAGGATCACAGACAGCTGAAAGTTATGCACATGCACAACTGTTGGATACGATTGACAGGATTTCCAAATGCAAGCTCTGCATCCTGTAAGTTTTGTTAAGAGACTCTTGGGGCAGAAAAAAAGAGTGAGAAAACTTTTGTTTGCCGATTTTCAGATTAAGACTTTCCTGCTGGTATTTTTTGAGCCTGCCCATAACTCTAACATTGGAAGTGAAAAGAACTTTGAACTGTCAAACCACAGACTATAGCTCAAACATCTGTTAGCAGCATGGGTATGTATAGCTAAGGGATTTACTCAGTACAGTCTACATATTGTTGAGATATTAAGCATTGGTTCTGACACAGTCATGGTTGTTTGAAATCCTTTCTCAAACTCTTTTTATATCCCAGAAATTATTCACACGTCACTACAGCAAAGGTGTAACTTGTCAAGATCATGAGCACATGTATGTTTGGAAAAAGCCACCTGAATCATGAGATGGAAAGGGCAGGGGGGATGATGGGTGGGGAATGGAGAGGGAGAGAGAGAGAGAGAGAGGGAGAAATGAAGCAGGAAATAACCCTTCCATTACCTTGTCTTTCCACTCCCCCTCTCCCTCCCTCCCCATTTAACTTATTTAGTGAATGTGCTCTACCTGTCTAAACAGATGTTCTTCATTCAAACATAGGATTCAAGTCTCTAGCTGTGCCTTTAGTCTTTAAGTTAGTTAAGAAAATGAAGAATTGCAAAATATTGCTGCTGGCATAAATGATTACCCAAGGGATAAAGCAGCAGAGAAACATCCATCTTTCCTTGCTCTATAAAAGTCACTTTTAGAGCTGGTCAAAATTTGCAATGTTCAGTCACTCCTTCCATATTAATTTTAATCATAATTTATAATGAAAAGAGAAAGGAACAACATATTGTCTGACATTAAAACGTTATATTGAATTCACTTTTAATCAGCAAATGTTTTAATTTTATATACATCTCAATTTATGTAATAAAAAAAGTGAACTGGAAAATGAAATGTCACTGAAGATGAGTTTTGTAGTGAATGACTGAAAATAGAAACACTCTCATGAGGATGTTGATCTGCAAAATGTTAGGTCCTAAGGGCACTGAAACAAACAAACTGCAAAAAATTCCCCAAACATCCTCCTTACGCTAGGACTCTTCAACTAAATTAAGCAAATGAGCAAACCAGTCAGTAAGTACACTGTCTCCTTGCTCAGGCTAAACATCTTATAAGACTGGTGAGGGACTTTACTCTCCTGGTTCTCCGGCAAGAGCCTGGTCTAGCCAAGCTGAGCTGCAGAACAGACAGGCTCTTTCAAGACTGAAGCAGTTTTTATAGTGTCTTTGCTTTACCAATCTCCAAGCAGAGCCCCAGAGAGCAACCACCCTGCTCTGCTCTTCTCCATGAGAGCTAACCCAAGTAACCTATAATGCAAACAGAGAAAGTGCCACTGAGCAAGCACATGGTGAGCTTCTCACAAGAAGCATAAAGCAGAAGTATTGCCCCTGTACAGAATCTCTAAAATACGCTATACTTAATGTACATGCTTCCTCTTTCATTTTTGGAATCAAATTTTTGCTGTGGGAGCACTGTGAATTCAGTCACTACTTGTTATCAGTACAATCCATGCTAAAAATCCTCTATATGCTGTGGAGAGAAAACACACTTCTAGAGTTCTATTCTCAAAATGGATGTGAAAAATCCGAACACTTTGCTCTGGCCCATGCATCACTCAGACAGATTAGTGATGAAAACCATTCTTACTTCCATTCAATAATCAACATTTCACACAGCTAACAGGCATGACTTCACCAAACAGGAGTATTTCATAGAGATTTATAAAATAACTCATTTGATGCTTACACATACAAAACCCCCACTTGTTGAGACAGAAAGGGAAGACAAACAGTGCTACAATTGGCTCTAATTTCAGTACAAGAAAATGGAATTTAGTCTTACCCTAGAAATCTCTGCTAGATGGGTATTCATGTCTTGGTCACTCACTGGCACCATCTGACGAATACCTTTGTAGTAACTGCAAGAAATGAAAGAATTTCAATTAGGTGAAACACACTGTGGTTTTCTGGCAACTCTGTCTTTCAGTTTTGCAATTATTTTAAACATGCTTTCTAATAATGCAGGAGATGCTCTGGCACAACAGACCAATGATTCCTTTAATAATCCTGCCTTCCAACAGTCATTAGTACCTTTGCAACAGAGGCAAATCATATCTAATTGTACAAGGACATACTACAAGAAAGAAATCTATAATTGCAGATGATAATTATTTTAGGTCTTAAAACTGGCAAGAGTTTTGTTCTGTGGCAGATCTTGCATGATATTGACAGAATTGCCACTGAGTAAATGCATAAGGTCAGAGACAGAATAGAAAAAAAAATGTCTGTAAAAATGTTTTCAGGATTGATGTCTACTGAGTTATGGAAGTGCAACGTTTATTAGACAGATTGTATGGGTAACAACTACCACTGCAGAAAACAGCATCATATTTTCTCCTGAATAAATTTAGTCATGTATCCATACAGACAATAACGTTCACTGGTTTGTAGCAGAGCTCCATTTCAACCCTGCCAATGCCACCACTAAGGGAATGTTTTAACATTTCCATGTAAAATTTTTAATATTTGACAGCTGACATTGACTATCTCAGCATTCCCTTTTCCTCTTACACAGGCTTAAAACCATAACAACTGAATAAGTATGAAAAGAGTCTATACTTACTCTTCCACCATTTTCTTATAGTTAGAGATTTCTTTTGCGTAAAGTAATTTATTACTTGGAGAATCCTGAAAAATGTATAATACAGAGAAACTTGGTTGATTTATGAACATTTCTAGGAAGCAAAAGGAAGTCAAGAACTTAAATTCAAGCCTTTGTATTCACATACGTGTGAGCTTTATAGATATTAATACTTGGATACTTATTAATGTTGGTGGGCTTATTTGTCATAAAGGGTTGAAGTTTACACAAGGCATTACTGATGAGTTTTACAAATGTACCGATGCAAGATGATACTAATTATTGGTAGACCTGAAATAATCAGTTCTTAAATTTGCTTTTCATAAAAGCAGTTGCTATTTTCTCCTTTCTCTAAATATCAATTTGCAGACTACACAGTAACATTGACACATTCACCAACCTCTTAAGTGGTGAAATGCAAACATCACTATAAAAACTATAAAGAAATGATCAAGGCTGTATCTCCTCAGAGAATGGGTACTGTCTATGAGGATGCCCTTTGTCTTGTCAGGCATGAGCATAGTCATGATGTAGAATGCAAATCACTTACTCTGCTTAATTTGTGCTCTGTTCTTGTGCAAGCATCCATGAAAGTCTGTGCAATAACTGACAAGGAAGCATCCACTACTTCGTGAACATGAACATCAAAGATGAAGTGGGGATTTTTCAGTATGTTTACCCAGAATCTAAGAGGCAGGCTGCAAAACAAGGAAAATATAAATAATCCTTTTTACACAATAAAAATTCTACAACAAGCAAATCATATGAAATTAAGTATGGGCTTTGCATTTTGATCTCCTTTCAACAGTGATGCTTAATTTTCTATTTCAACATTTATACAAGCTTGTCTGGTTTCCATATCTGAAAACCAAGCCTTTATATATCTCACATAAAAACTCATATGAGCAGAAACTTGAGTGCCCCAAAATAACACGAGAAGATGTCTGTGTAGTCAGAGAAACTATCAAGTATGTCTTAGACTTGACTTAGATTTGACAGGCAAATTTAGTCCCATTTGTCTCTTGCTTTCCTCTTCTCTGAGGAAAGACAAAAAGTAAAAAGCAGTAAATCTGCTAGTGACAATCCCATAGGTAAACTGGTTTCATGTTTTGCAGCTTCAAGGCTTACAGGGAATACTGTTGATCTCACAAACCTGTTACCTCAATTAAAATGATTCTGAGCATTGTAAATGAAATTTACTTTGATTTGTGGTAAGAGTGCTAGTATATACCTGGAAACTACACTCTCATTTCTCTGCAATACAAGTATTTCTCTGCTCATTTGGTACCTGTTTGTTTTCCAGATGTGAATGGTATCTTCATCCTTGATGTCATGTTTTTCTGCTTGCTCATCAAGAAAGTCAAAAAAGTACTTCACAGCTGGTGGCACCACATGGTTTGAGTTGAGGACACTATGAAAGAAGTCATCTACAAACTGCTGAAGTGTCCCCTAAGAGTAAATTTTAAAAAACAGTTACATAAGTGTTACAAGCTGAACTTGGTGCCATTTTAGTATCTTTTACTGCTATTGACAATAAGAGCCCATTATGCAGTTGCAGTCACTGATGGCCTTCATCTTGAGTGCTAAGGGTGACAAAACCCAAGCAACTTCTTAATGCAATGACCTTGCAAACAGCCAACACAGAGCACAATTTTGTGTTCTAGACTGGAAGGTTGTGACTTCACCAAATATCCTATGATTTGCACAGAAAGGTATGCTTTCTGCTTGAATGAAGAAGCAGAAACTGGTTGTTACATTTACACTTCAGGGTCACTGTGCACATTAAATAATGTTTAGCCACTTTGTAATGGTTTTGCAGCTTTCTACACCAGAGCACCAGGCAATTTTCAGAAAGAGACTGAGAGGAAGTGCCAGCGAACATTTGATTTTTTGTTTGAGGGCAAGCACTCGCGTCTCATCAGACACCCAGTCTGACTCAGCTCCATGAGCTCCACGGAGCGCAAGGAGAGAAGTGTCCCAGGAGGGCTGTGTCCTTGGTTGGGTTCCTGCATCTGCCTGGACCTTAGAGGCTGTGAGCTCAGAAACAGTCCCCTTGCTTTAGAGATGACCCTGTTGAGACCACATACAGTTCATCCCACCTCAGCTGATTGTCTGATGTTTTTGAAGGGCTGCATCCTCTTTCCTACCATCGCTCCAGCTGCCAGCCTCCAAAGAGAGGCAGAGATGGCAAAGAGCCCTCAGCTATTCTGCTGTCATTAAGGACACACTGACAGTCTTTAGGATGTAGGGGTAGTTGTGATCCCAGCCATAACCCCTCACCAGCTCTGTATGAGTCAGTAAAGCTCCAGACTGGTAATAATCTATGAAATGGCTATTGGGAATAGAAAAGCAGTGGCTGCATAGGAGTTATTAAAAAGCAAAAGGGTATGTAAACATCTTGCTAGCTCTTTGTCCTGAATCTATGTCACCTATACACAGGCTTTCCTTCACATCCATTTTCATACTTGGACAGGTGACCTTAGCTGGAGCCAGACCAGACTCATTTTCATGAGGAGCCTGACTTTAGGGTCATTAAACACATTATTCTAAATTCTTTCTCGATGGAGAAATGCTTCACAAAATTATTTTGCTCATGATCCATCCTGCACTGTAAAGATACACTGAAAGGACTATTATTATTCAGAAACTTTATTTTTCTAGGTTGTACTGCAGCATTGATCACACACAAGAACAGGAAAATATAAGACTCTGTAGGACTTTATGAAGCATTCAGTTCAAAAGAACACCCAATAAAATATTATCTAAACAGGTGACACAGAGCAGAATATCCATATTTGTTTAGCAAGTAAAATCCTTATTTAACAATCACATAATAATGGTTCTCAGCTTTGATCAGGAATAGTACCTTATCTCTTTCCCAGTAATGTTCCTCAGGGCATATTAATCACTTGAAACCTCGAACACCAGCTTGTACGTACATGACACATATTCAAAATTGCAGCCAAGTGAATGACTAATAGTTGTACCATTTCTGTCTGTTGTACCTCAGAATCTATAGAATTAAGGTGTAGCCATAGAACATCTGAGCCCTACCTTCACAGAAAGAAGTCTTGTCAGGTAGATTTCTGTAATAGCTTTGGTTCTCTCTTTTTCTTTCACGCTGCCCCGCTTTGATTTACCTTCGTCCATTTCATCTACTGGTCGGACTAGATGCCACACCTTATTTTCATCTTCCAGGAGCGCATGCCCTAGAAACAGTAATCACAATAATTACAAAAACCACCCCACACCCAAAAGAGCAACACAAAAATAATCATATACATATGTATATGTAAGGTATTTGTCCCCTATCCTTAACATATCTGTACTCTTGCCAAGAGGATCTAGATTACTCTGTTCCTGCCCAACATATACAACTCAAGTACTAAATGTATAGTTTACATAGCTGAAAAGGCTTGCTTTTGTCAAGACTAAAGGGAGAGGAAGGAATCACACAGTAACGAAACTCCTGTTTGGTCTTGTAAGCATAGTATGTGTGTTCTTTGAGGTCCACACACTGAAGTACTCTACTCCTTATAGAAAGTCAGCTAGGTCTGACCCCAGTCACCACAGAAACACCAATTGCAGACCTTTTTTTCTAGGTAATACCATTACAATTCACATCTTTACCCCAACTGCTGAGGCAAAAGTATGGTATCACAGTTCAAACCCTCCTTTATCAGCATTTAACCAGCACCACTTGACTCTGTAGCAGAGAGGAGAAAAAATGCATCACTGAGATGACATGAACTCCAGCAGCCAGAGGTAGTGACTACAGCAAATTCACATCCATTATAATAAGACTTTTTAATTTTTTTTTGGTCAGTATTCATTGTTGAAAACACACAGAGAGAGATTTCCATCAATTCTGTTACCATATAGCAGAAAGAGGCGTAAGCACTTGGATGCTAATGACAGCTCATCTGATTCCAGTGCCTCACTATGCTATCAGTGGCTTGGCCATGTATCTGGTCCCTGAGCTTAGTTCAATGATCACATAGAGGATAAAGGGAATTTTGCATTTCAGCACCAACATTATTATTCAGACAAACCCTATACTTGAAAATCTTTTGTTACAAACAGTTCTAAAAGAGATGATACAATTGTTTTAACTTGCAATTAATATTCTTTGAAAAGAGTTTCTGTGTCACAAACTGACTTTCAAATCTCCTGGTTTTGCTTGTTCTTCCTTTAATTCCTGAATTTTTGAATCTATTTCGCATAGTCCCTAAAATCAATGGTGCTTATCCAGTGGGAGTTATTGAACCAGTACACTTTAAATCATTGATGCCTTAAAAATATGAAAGCCATTTTTCCCTTAAACATTTTGATTCAGCCCCACTGCACAAATTATTTTGCATTACTGAAAAGTTTTATGCTTTAATATACATCACTAATGTAACTGAATCCCAGTTACAGCACAAAATATCAGTTGCTAATTGCATTAATTTTGACCATAGCAGTTTATTAGCTAAGTTCTTCACCAGTTACATTGAATGTCCAAGCTTGCATGTACATTCAATATTTTACGTTGCAAGGGAAAATAACATTTTTGTGTAATCTGGCAAAACCGACACTTTTGCCTGAATCTACTTCTTATATCCTCATGAAAAGCATTAGCTATGCAGTCTTCTGGGACCTTTACTTCTTTTTAACAAAGTAAGGGAAAAGTATAAATCCCACATTAAATCACATTGTCCTTTGAGGGTCCTTAATTCAACTTGGAAGTTAATACGAATGAAGCAAGAAAGAAATAAAAACAACCACTTTATTTTGAACCAGCTGCAATTTTGCAAACAATACCATTCATGGTATCCTGGAATTTCTTTTGCAATCCCTGTTATTTACTTTTGTAAATTAACAGATCAAATCACACAGTTAGAGCAGAAACTATTTTCCAGCCTTATGTCAGTCCTTTGGCACACTTCTGCTTCCTCTCTTTGCTCTCCTGATGGTATATGGCCCAGTGTAACTTTGGAGAGAAGAAGAAGCAACTGAGGGGTTTCCACTGAGGTTACTGGCTCTTACATGCAGCTTAATTTGTCCCATGTTTGTTTAGCAACAGCAGAATCGGCTACTAGTGGTAGCAGCTATTTCTTTGGAAAGTAAGGATTAAGAGACTACAACTCAACCAGATGAACTTCTGCAACACAAAGAAGCAGGAAGAAAGAGGAAGAGAAATTCAGAACATGGGGCAACAAAACATGTCAGCAGTATGGCTAAGGGAAGATAACATTTCTGAGAGATAGTATTTTCCCCAATGGAAAAGTTGGAAGTGAAGAAAATAAAAGATAGGGGAAACACCTCCTTTTTTATCACTGTAGCCACACTATGCAACAAGTTTAAGCAGGAAGTTTGTACCCACTGGGTCAAATACTTCCCCCTGAACTCTTTGTCTTGGCCCCTGGGCATACCTTGGCCAATATAAAACAATTTGTGGGGGGAAGGGTTAATGGCAAATATAGACTGTGATGACTATAGCGGTATGAACCATCATGTAAACATGATGAAGGCAAATGAGATGGTAACAGGCAATGCAGCCCTTTTCCCCTTGTGTGACCTGCAGCAAATTATCTTCCTTCCAGTCACCTCCACCCCGTGAATACTGCTCCATGGAGATGAAGGAGGGGCTACCCTCACAGATCTGCTAATCAGTATTTCTGTTCTGCCACCCTGTGTCTATTTTTATTCATAATTAAAAAAGAAAAAAAAAGGAAAACAAACCAAAGCCAGAACCCAGAGAAAACACCCAGAATAACAGAATGTGTTGTATTGGTTTATAGTGCAGTACAGAAATACTAGTACAAAATCACTGAAATCATTCTCCATTTTGACACAAATTAGTAATTGCATTTATTGCCTCCAGAAGCAAAAGATGCTGCATTTAATTTGTCACAACCTCCAGCTTCTAGTGTCTTCCTGTTATAATCTGTGAATTAAAAGCAGCATGGAAGCAATGCCAGGTTTTAGAGCAACATCTCTGAACACGGTTTTACATTTTCTTTCTGTGTAAAACCTCCTACTTTGGCCGACAGTCAATGGCTTCAGCTGACAGTTCTCAATGCAAAAGGTGCAAGTTAATGAGACGCTGAAGAAAAGGAAATCCACTTGATCAGAAGCCTCATTCACAGAGTCAGGATAGGTTTTCTCCTTATTCCAACACTGTAAATCCCTGTGTCATATAAATGTGTATGTGTGGGAGGGGAAGCCTCTGATTCTCTCCTTTCCCTTTTATACACAAATCTCTGTCATGGCAGGCTGTCACTTTGCACTATCTTTGTAACATTTTATAGCTTTCCAACAGAACAAATCGGCCCTAGGTAGCTCTGGGGACCCTTCGGTGCTAAAGAAAACGTGGTAGCCTGGTGTGAAACACTGTTGTTCCAAATTTGTACACTACCATGGTGCAATACAGGATGTGGAGAAGAAACATGGTGGAAGCTGTTTTCACTTGATACTTCAGGATCTGAATTCTCTGCAGACTTTTCTCTTTTGCACAAGAGCCCTTGTGTGACAGTGCTGTCCCCAGAACTCAGCTTTCCCTTTACAACTTGATATGCCACATGTATAACTAAGGAATTCACCTTGGAGTACAGATCATGCTTGTTCAAAGAGCTTCATCATACTGAATCATAGCTAATGATATCATTGTAGAGAAGGAGGAAAGAAAAAAATCTAACCCAACAAAAAAAGAAAAACATATGATCTGGTCCTGTACTGCCTGCCACAAGGGCAGAGAGGTAGGGAGGACTGTTCTCTGTTACAAAAGCAAAGCAAATTAAGGGCACCACCAGACTCCATTCATGGTCCATGCCACATTTCTAGAGGGGAGGTGACTACAGCCTCAGCAATCAGTGAAGAGAGACTAGGAATCAGCTCCTTGCCTGGCTGCACTCCACTGCCCTCTGTATTGAACTGGATGGCTTTTAAAGTTAACATGCTGGGTTGGCACCTGCTGTGACAGAACAGTCACTGCTTGGCCAGCTGTGCCAGGCACTTGCAGGAAAGGGGTAAGAGAATAGCAGTAGAGGTGTAAACATGACTATTAGAAGATTTCTTTCTGCTGGAAAAAGTCTCAGTAGAAAGAACCCAGGAAGACAGAGTAAAAAGTAAATAGCTCTGCCTGTCTTAATTTCCTGTCCAACACTCAAAACAAGTCAAATGAAAAGTGTGCACATTTTTGCTAAATAGTGATATACATGCGAGCTACCAGCTGAGACCCATCTTCTTGAAAAATGTACATTTCTGGCATATTATTTCCAACCTGTTTGACTGCTCAGCCCTTAAAACCTCTTAAATCTAAGATCAGTAAATCTGTGTAAAGGAATGAAACTATTAGGTAAAGCAATGCCTTTTACAATCAGTGCTAGACAGAAAAGGGTATCAAATGAGTTCACAGGAGGAAGAATGATCTCAACAATTACTGTTCCATAAATCTAAGTCCTATCTCATGTAAAAAAATTGAATATAAGGATAAAAAAACACCAGAGAAACTGAACATCAGAAATAAGTAAAGGAAATACATGTGACAAAGAACATAAATTCACAAGTAAATATTTCCATAAAAATCTGAGTGCATTCAAGGCTGTAATGGATACTGTTTCTCAAGAGATTTTGAGATATAGAAAGTTGGTCTAGACAGAACACTAACATGTAAAAGTAAAAGCTTTAAAAGATGGGTTGCAAACCAACAGGTTGTCTTCTGTGTTGAGAAGTCCAGCAGACTGTAGCAGACAGCAATACAAGAATTGTGCAACAGCTGCATTAGTGATGTGAAAGAGCAGAAACACTATGAGGAAATTCCTGAAACTAACTTGCAGTGGATTGCAAATCTCAAAAAGAACAAAGGAATTGTGAAAAACGCTGCATCTAAAGACACAAAATTCATGGAATGAATGAAGCCAACCAAAAAACCCTGGGAAGAAACCAAGCTGGCATAGCTGGTGAAGCATTACTCAAAGGAAGAGAGACACAGAATATCAATATACAGAGATGTGTTTTCAAGCCAACATAGTTGTAAGAAATGCAATTAAAAAATCACATCAGATCTATTATGTCACAGAGAGGGGAGCCAGTCTCTACCCTGGTTCATCTAGAACACTGCATTTAATTCTCAGTCTAATAAGTAGAGGAAATTTGAAGAGGAAAGTGAGAAAAGGATAATGAGAGAAGAAAAAGAGATATAAAGCTCTGGGCAGATGAAACATACAGTTTGACTATAGATGTAGTTTGATTAAAAAACAAAATATGCAAGGAAATGTTTCATAAGAGTGCTTTCTATTAAGCTGGAGTATGGATTCACAGCAATCATGGTGAAAGTCCCAGTATTTAAGACTTTTATAATGAGGGCAAACAAAACTACTGCAAGTCTACAGTGGGTGACACACAACAAATAAACCTTATATAGTATAGTGGGGAATATCTAGCTCCACAGAAGTGCTCGATAAACAAGACAGCAGCATCACTGTAGGTGGCTTTTGACTTCTAGTCATCTTGGGAGGTAAGGAAGCCACAAGATACTTACTTTCCCCTGGGACATCTTGCTGATTATCCTCTGGCTGCTGGGAAATTCCCATTTTTGATAAGATGAGCGTGGCACCATCTCGGACCTTTGAAAATACAAACACAGAGATGTTCTTCAAAAGAAGCACATAATACTGGACCTTTTTTGCAAAACACAAACTGTGGTTTCTGTAATCTGTTGCAGGGAACCTAGATGAATGCTGTCCTTCAAAGGCTTCTTGAGCAACTGACTCTGCAATTCAGAATAGACTCCCTCCCCCTCCTTTAATAAGATATCCCATCAACACTTCTTAGATTGCTGAAATAGTGGGAGCATCTCCAAGGCTTAAAAGGTGGTTCCTCGATTCAGTGTGGGTGCCCTTTCTACAAAAATGGGGTTTATCATGAAGAATCAGACCTGTCTGTTTTCTGAGGGAAAACTAACCAGCTTCTCTCTTTACTAATCAGGATATCTGTTATTAGAAAGCAATAAATAGCATACAAAGGAAAGATAAGTGGATTGCAAGTGCGTGGTAGAGTGCACAGTATGAAACCTAAAACAGACGGTACAAAACCGTCAACATCTGCTCTCCTGACTGGGCTGTTGAACAAACCAGACCAACCCAAAATCTATTTAGCAGCGCAGCCAGGACAAAGACAATTCTCAGGGGTAGGAAGTGGTAGAGGAAAGAAAACATGAATATGAGACCTAGCAAAATGTTCAAAGGGGAATTTGGATTTGGATACTGCAATGATGAGGAAACCGAAGTGCTGGCATTTAGGTGATGTGGTTTTGTGTAAGATGTTTAGGCAATATGTCTAGACCCAGCCTTTCATGCTCTGAAGACTTTTCTGCCTAGACCCAGACCCCCTGTTTTTCTTTTGACTCTTTATCATAGAATCATAGAATATTTTGGGTTGGAAGGGACCTGATGCAGATTGATTAGATCCACTAGATCTGACTGGTCAAAGCCCCATTCAGCCCAGCCTTGAACACTTCCAGGGATGGGGCATCCACAACTTCTCTGGGGAACCTGTATGCAGCACTGAAGTTTCTCTAAAAACAAATAAAGGTTTTATTTATTACCAGGGAACAATTAACAGGTGTGGACAACTGTTTTGAAACACCTTACATTATAATGCATTAACGTGTTGATACGTTTCCATCTGCCATCTCTTTGGGATGTTAGATCCAAGTCTGAGAGGATCTGTGCAGTAGAACCTGGACGCCACTCTACAGGTAATTAAAGTGAGAAAAAACATCTTTTAACCATGTGCAAAAATAACTACTTGAAGAATGTTTTACAGACCCACTGACACATCGTCCAACATTAAGAGAAGTAATTTAGCACATGCCCAAATGTGTGGTTTTTATTGCTTAATGGTTTGGTCTTTATTACAGAAGTTAGCATGAAGTATTCCTAACCATGTATATGGCTTCTGATTATTTTCCATAAAAAGTCAAGTTCCTTTGCATAGAATACGATAAATACATATCATAAGATCTGCTATCAGTCCAAAACGGAGTAGGACTTCATGGAATATAAAAGATATTTTTAGGGAATTTACTAGCATTTGTTGAAGAACAAGAATTCCATCTTCTATGTTCAGACCAACGCAGGAATGAAGATATTGAAAAAAACTATTAATTGGAGCTTTTATTATGAGATAATTAGGCCTTTTAAAGTAACACCATTTCTTTTTCTTTTCTTAAGAAGAGAGAAGCTATTTTGAAAGCCTTCAAGGAGGATGATTTTCATAAGCTAGTTGGTTCATCATCTACTAAAAGTGCAGTTCCTGTAAGTTATAATTCTTTTGAATAACCATCATAAAGGCAACTAAAAATCAGTACCAGTTTCTGAAATTGCATCATTACTTCTCCATCAGTTAATTATCCATGCTGTCATTATCGCATTAATTAGTACCTGAGATACTGACTCTGTCAGACATGAATACATTTGTGCTAACAGTCATTAACAGGCTCTTTGCACACTAATGACAGTATACCAAAACTTTAAGAGTCAGAAAAAATAACTCTGTAAGAAAGCATTCACTTTTAAGTCATATTAATACTGCTGGAAAATGCTGTGTTTTTGCATTCAGCTGAACATGAATTAAACTTTTTTTTTTTTCTTTTTAAAACAGAAAGACCAAACCAAACCAAATTCAAGGAATAAATGCTCTTTATAGGCATTTTTAAAGAAAATACAAAATCACGTCTCACCTGTTCAGTATAGTATCACAAGTAGCTACTTACCAAGAACTACACTGTCAGCTTTTGGCCACTGGGAACATGGCTGACTTCGATAGACTTGGTCTATTATCTTTTCCTTTACTTGTGATATAGTATCACAGTTCAGCACTTTCACAGGTATGGCATCATTTCCTCCATCTTGCACGTATACATTAACTGTCTGCAAAGAAAAGAACGTGCATGGTAGTTAAGACAAATCAGTGCTGAATTACCTCTGAATCTGTTTTTCCGGATGATTTCAATGCAAACAGTATCTGAAATTCACTGTGCAATTCTTATTGCACAGCAACACATATTTGCAATAGAAGTATGGATTATTTGAGGAATTATTTTAAGAATCCTTTGCTTTTATGCAGCCAACCAGCTATCACAAATTCCAGTTAATTCCTACCACTATGACAAAACAGAAAAGATATGGAATAGGTTTAATAATTTCTAATATGCTAATATTATTGAGCCTTGGGAGTTTATTAAAGAGGAACACTAAAGAACAAAACAGCTGGACCAATGATTGATAATCCTAAACATGAAAACATAAAAAAGCCAAGCAATACATGTCCAAATTTCATGAGTTCTCAGTAATCATTTGAAGTCCACCTTGCTGAACTCCTAGAATATTGTCTGCTTTTGCCTTCCTTTTTGATGTCTAAATGGCTGTGGTTTTAAAGTTGACCAGACTACTGTACATATGGTGATTTAACATGGCTCAACTGATGAGGTCTGAGTTGTTCAGCTCCCCTAACTTTACCTCCTGTGACCAGATGTTCATTAATTACGCACACACACACACATATATACATGTAAAAGCCATTTCTATCATCTTTGGTGTTTGTACTGCTTACTATTGTCACAATAACTCTAATAGTTCCAAGAAATATACCTAAGTATGCTACTTCTAAAATATTACTGTTTTCTCATAGTATTGACATGGGTTTTTTTAGTATTAGAGAGAATTTCTTGAAAGCCTGTAATTTGCTAAATCTAGAGTGATTTTTTTGAAAGTAGCTTTGCTATATGAGTGTCAGTTTCAATATAGACAAAAGCAAATAAGAAAACCACGGCCAGGAAGCCTCTCCAGAAGGAAAAAAAAAAAAACAAAAAAAAAACCAAATAGGTGTTATGAGAATCCTCTTTCTTTTGCTAGCTGAATCAGTACAACAGCTCAGAGTCATTGTGGGTCTTCTGCCAGTCAGGTAGCTTAGGAGGCCAAGCATATCCGAAGCACTGCAGCTCTCAGGTACATATGGTCCTGCCAGCCATAATGCCTGAATTTATCATTGCAGACCTCAGAAATAAACGTGCATAGCTGATATTTTTAAACAGTGAAGAAAAGCTACACCATACGGCAGTCAAATTAAACATGATTGCACTGTCCCTTGACAGAACTCTCAAACTAATAATGAGATTTCACCTTCCTTTTCCTATTAGCTTTATGGTAATTAGACATGATTTTGCTGCTGGTTCAGTATGCAGCATGTCAGTGTAACCAGTGATGCAAAACAGATTCATCTTTTAAATAAGAACAATTAGAGAGCAGACAACTGCTCTTTGCCTTACTTTCCCACCTTGTCTCACTTTCAGGCAGAAGTGAGGGAATTAACAAATACTTTAACCTACATTGGTGCACAAATGCTCCCTAACTGTTCAGTTACTACATCATCATCATTGTGCCTAAGATCCCAGTAACTTACAGCAATAGTACCCTCCCTCATAATATTTCAACAGAAATATGTACACATATATCTCATCATCTTCCACATATGCACACATATAACATATTTGTTTGATGAGAAATCTGCAGGTCCGGACCAAATACTGCTACTGCACAATGTTATAATGTTTAATATCTGGTTAATATGCTTGTTGGGCCCACATCAGATTGCACACACAAATTTTCTGCTTTCACACTGATTCATTTAGCTTAATTGCAGGCATTGGGTTTTTTTTTGTGAAAAAACCCCAGACTGAATAAATAATTATTGTCATTAAGTCTTACATGATGTACAATGCAAATACTAGGGTTTTTTTTCTCCATACACAACAGAAATTACAACTAGCATTGCCAGTCAGTCTGTTTTCGGTGGGTGGCACTTTCAGCTCAGATATAAAGATGATAACTCAACTAATCCCCAAAATATCAGTTGAGCTTAAAATATTTCTTCTTGCCCACCACACTCTTCCTCCAGGCAGTCTAGGTCACAGTCTGATAACTCTGTGAGTGAAAGTTCCACAGCAACCTCCTCACATCAGCCCTCCCATCAGCATCCCTTCAGAATACATAAAAGGGTGATTTTATTTTTTTTTTTTCAAATCAGGACTTCAAATAAAGTTTTTTTAAGTTTCTCTCCATACTGAATATACGTCACTGCACTTTTCTCAGGTGAAGACAGCTACAAATGACTCCTAACATGTCAAGAAAGAAGAAATCAGAAAAGGAAAAAAATTCCTCTGTTGGTCTCTGAAGGGACAGTCTGTGTGTCTATGATATTTACTACACTGTATCCTGAAGAAAACCAGCAAGATTGTCAGAAAGAGTAAAACCATATTTTACACTTCCTGAACAGTGAAAGAGAGGATTGCTTCAGTTTTTTTTTTTTGTAAAGGACATTGAATCCATGTTCTGGAGTATGGTTGAAAAATTGGTGGAAATTTCTGGCAGTGAACAGAATTACGTCAAAGCAGAATTCATAATAGAAGAGAACTTGGATCATGGCAGTGGTGATCAGATTCAGGGGGTGATCGAGCTCAAAGGGGCAGCTCTCTTGGCAGGAACGTGCACTTCATCCCACTCGAATGGGATGAGTCTCCAGAACTGCCTGTAGAGGCAACTTCCTCTTGCCACCATAGGGAATTATTTCCCTACATGAAAATAAACCCCTTTAATACCATTTGGGCTTTCCATGTTCAGGAGAGTTTGACTCACGTAGGAACAAATGCAGAAAGAAGTTCATAAAGTGTTCTGGAGATTGCAGAGCCATCTCACAGGACTGCAGAAGAGCTCATTGTGGTATAGTAATAGAATGATCTCTAACATGATGTTTGATACGCTCACCAACAGCAATCACAAGGGAGAAAGACAACCTGAAGTTCAAGCATAACGGTAGTGCAAGAATTCTGCAAAAATCAGTTGTCAGTGAATTTAGATGGAAAAAGGGGAGGAGCCAAACACCCTGACCACTGTTCAGACAGACTGAAAGTTGTGAAAGGGATTTATTGAAATGGGTTCCACAGTGGCAAGATTTGGATTTTTATCTTAGAAGATACTTGATAATTTTGTTTTCCTGCTTGGATTCTTGTTTCGGTCGTCGACAGTCCTGCCCATGATCAGAATTTCTATGCAGTTCATAGTAATCTAGAAAACTATGTACAGACTTGACACTACAGGAATTAATTAAAAAAAGACCAAACAGAAACACAATTATAATCTGTTAGTCATGCTTCGCTTACCAACTGTGTATACTCTACATCATCTCCCAGCAAACCAGTGTCGTTCAGTGTATACTTGGCTTTCTTTAGTACAGCATCCACTGGGCCTTTTTCTACCTGGTGTTTGATAGCTTTGAACAATTTATAAAGAGGCTCCCCAGCATTATCCTGTTTAAAGAAAAGGACATGAAATTAAGCAAACCCAAAAGATATATTCAATGTATGTTTAAGTATTACTGATTGAAAAAAACCCCATCAGCAACAGACTTCAACTCTTACCTTGAGGTACTGATATAAACAAATAGACATCCAGTTAGACAACATTCTCTCAACAACCGTTTCAGACCTGAAAAAAAACACCCAATCCTGAGTATGCTAAGGATACTTAATGGCAAGAGTTTAAAGAAAAAACATTGCTTGCTTGAAATATAATATTTTTACATGCTTGACTGCATGCACTCTCCTAATGTAATGATTTCCCTATAGAGTCTTGAAAGCATACACTTGCTTTAGGATAAGTGCTTTGTATTGCTCATCATTCCTGGGTACCTTCAGCTCATTGCTGAAAAGCACACATCCTTTATGCAAAATCTTAAACTGGTTCTATGCCGTAAGAGCTAAAAAATTAACCCAGTTATGCAGTTACTGGGAAATAACCTACAGATTAGAAAGCTACAACATAAACAGAGCAAGGTCTAGTGTAATTTTTTTGAGATAAAAACTGGGTTAAAACACTAGATCAAGCCCTCACTGAATGCACAATGCAAGCTGATTATGTGTGCTTGTTACACAGATAATGTCTGGCATAAATGCTAGATCATTTGGAATTAAGTTAGATTAAAAAGTAAATGAAATGTTCAGTATGATATTTTAAAGTAAGGTAGGTGTTTCTACACTGCAGTATTTGAATAAGGAAATCTGTGGCCAGCAGTCCTGCCTGTGCCTTCCACAGAACCTCTTGGTGGGCTTGTCTTCCTAATACGCTTGGGCTAAGCTATTTCTGACTTACATGGATAGCTGGCATTTTAATACAGTCACATTGCAAAAGAAACACATTTACAGAAAAGCAGAGATGTATAGAAAATATGACAATCATTCAAACCTTCTTAGCATCAGCTTTGGGTTTTTGGCCACGACATACTGCTCCATCAGTTCTAAGAACAGCGTCCTCATGATGTCAGTATAGTATTCTAATTTTCCATGTAAAGCGACTGTCAGTAAAGACGCAAAATACACTTTAGCTCGAGCAGAGAACTCCCTTTGGTTTTCCAGCGTGTGAATAAACTGAAACAGAAAACAAATGTAGAATCAAGTCAGATGACAGATTTCTGAAGAACCTCAACACTTGCCTGCACTAAGAAGACAAGCAATATTATTTTAATATTAATCTCTTAAGTGCAGAATGGAAAAGTTTTCAGAAGTTTTAAAAAACTACTTATAAGAAAATGTTGCCTAGAATTTTTTTCTAGGTATACACACAGTGTACTGGACTGACCCAAGGAATGCTTATATACTTAACTAAAATGGATGCTTTAATTAAATGAAAAACAGTGTTCATGACAACTTTTGAAAAGAGAAAATCAACTCCACTCTCCCCCAAATTCCCAGGTCTTTCACATCAAATTACAAAGACACTAATATAAGTACACCTGGGAATGTGCTTTCATCTGCCATAAACTCTAATACTACCATTAACTAGCTCAGCACTGGAGCCTCATTTAAAAAAAAAAAAAAAAAAAAAGAGAAAAACTTAGAAGCCTAAATCTATATTTAGGTGTCTGACAATGAGCCTCATTTTTTGAGAGTGAGCAATTAGAAGTCTTTTCAGAGCTGCTGTGAGCATGTCAGTCTTGATGAATAGGTCACCAGAGGAGCCTCTGCCTCTCTGGGGCAGAGAATCAGCAGATGGCTGCCTGCAGGTGACTCCCATGAGAAGCCAGGATTGGAATCAGCACTCTCTGATCACGTCTTAAAAGGCTAAAACAAACTTGTAACACCAGTTTTTATGCCAGATTGGGTAATATCCGTTTTCCTACAGCCACAGCAATGTTGACTAACTCCATACTGTATAACCTGGCAGAGAAATAGGATCTTGCCTCTCTGTCCCACCAGAAAGCTCTGACTCTGTTGCCACATACCTGCAGTAGTTAGTGTGGAATCAGGCCTATAAGGAAATAGCTTATTTTAAATAATTTTGGTCAGTTGTGCTTGCAAACTTACTTTAATACACAGTTGCACCTAGCTAAGAGACAAGGTAAATCTACCTCAGTACTCACATTAATGAGAAATGATTTGCTGTTGAGGAGGTTGGAGAATTGGTACAAAGCCTGCTCCACAGTCTGGCGCCTGGTCTCAGGGATATCCAGCTTCCCTGTAATCATCACATCTTTCTCTCCGTCTTTGGAGGGCAAGAAGAAGACTCTGTCTGTGTAGGTTTTGTAGTCCAGTACTGGAATTCCAGCTTCATTGATATCGTTTGTCTGATCCTCCATCTCTATCATTAGATCTGCAATATGGAATTCAGTTTAAAGGTTCATTTAAAAAAGCCTGCAGGTTTTTTGGGCAATGCAATCTCTTTGGGAGCCTTGTAATAGAGAAAAAGGAGCTCAGCATTAAAAATTCTTACTTCATCTCATATTTTCTCTTGCTATTTTTACCAATTATCCTGTTAACTATGACCACAGCTAATCCTATGGTGACATGAGCGTAACTGCCTCTAGCACTGATGGTTTCTGTTGTTGCCTATCCAAAAAAGGGCCTTAATGGGTGTCTGTGTGACTTCATATATACGAATGCGGGATTGTAGTATAGAACCAAAAACAGACACTGCAATATTTGTTTGATTGTTTTGTTTTGGCTTGGGTTTTTTCCCAATCCACACCCTCTGAGCCTGGATAGTAACGAGAGTTCTTTTAAAAACAATCAAGAAAAGAAAGGTTGAAAGTGTAAAGTGTGCTGATTTAATTTAACTGAAAGAAAGGAGATGCCAGGAAGGAAGAAGGTTAAGTGGTTCATTGAAATTGATGGAAACATTTCTGTGGGAATCAAAAGCTCTGGAGTTCTTAAAAGGGATAAAAAAATAGGGAATCATCTTTTGGAGCAGCTATTCTAGCTGAAGGCTTTCCAATTACCCAATATTGCCGATTGACTAGAATACGATGTTAATTAATCTAGTGACCTATTGTCTCAGGAGTTTTATTGCTCTTATTCATTCATTTACCTCTTTATTTTATAGCATTCAGCAAACCTGAGGCAGAAAGCATCTTCTGGTTTCCCTCTTTGTGGTATTAGCACTTTCTTCCCGATGTCCTTTCCTTGGCTATCTTTGGTCCTGTCTATTTAGACTGTCTGCACTTCATGCTGCTGATACTACAGTTTCGCAGTATGGAACCAGAATGTGTTTTGACTTCAGTGTTTCATTTAACTGCCAGTCAAGGTGGATGGAGTTTAGGAACTGGATTACTCCTTGGATGCGCTTTCTACTTCCCCAATGTTTGTACTTTGTGGACCTTCAACCCAACAGGCAACAGGAATCTGTTTATCCCCTGCTCTTGACCCAGCAAGAGAAAGGTATGAAGTGTCATGGGAGAGAAGTGGAGAGAGGAAGGGAGGACCTTGATAGATCCTCTCATAGTTCAAAAAGCAGCTTGAAATGAAGCCCGTTTGGGAATAGTTCTTGATTCAAACATTTGCTTCTAGTTTTGTGTCCAGAACCTGGAAGGTGTTGGTTTTCCAGAAAAAGCAAGCTGATACAAGTAAAGGACATCCTGTCCCAGAAATGCCAGAAAAAAACTTGACTGGTGCTGAGGCTGAGGCTTCCTGTGTGGCTGAAATCTTTAAGATACCCTAAGTTTCTTAAATTAATTTCCAAGTCTAACCTGAAATTATTGTTTTGCTTGATCCTGCTTTTTAGCCACTGTCAATACAAAATAATGTTTTCTCTTTAGAAATAAAACATGTATTTTTTTAAACAGAGGTTTTTTCAACATGACCCAACAGCAAGTATAATTCAGATAATGAGGTGACATTTCATGGTAATCATTTAGTCCAATATTTGCTATGTTTACACTCAGATGCCTAATTTAAGCATTGCAATGAGTAGTTCAACATGTAAAAATGCTGAGCCTTCACACCTCCTGCTGCCTTCCCTGGGATGATGCCTCTACATTTACACAGAACAATTAGTTAGCTCCTCAAATCAAGCTTAGGACTTTCTCATGATAAACAAGGGAAAATGCTATTTCTTTCCTGTGAGCTTATCAAATTACCCCTTTGCATGCTGATTGCTGCAAATAAATTTTGCAGCTCTCAAAACAATTAATATACATACTTCGTACTTACAGTCAATGTGCTAAATAGTAAGTGCATGGTTAGTCACTATAAAACATTCTTATTTCGTATTAATGACCACTCACATTACTGGCTGTAAGTAACCCCTATCTCAACTAGTTTCTACTCCCAGTTTCTAACTCTGTGCTTCCTTTAGACTAAAACTATCAATTTCTTTTAATAACCTCATCCACCTATTTTATTTCACTTCTTTCATATATAATAGCAAAATATCTGCTCTGTGTCAATGTCAGTAATGAAAACTACTAAGATCTACTAATCACTTTTTCTCAAAAGACGGCTTTAGCATGCTAGCACCACTCCTCAGTCTGTCTTCTGATTGCTCAAGAGGATGCACAGCAGTGAAAATCTGTCATACCTGTGAATTCCTTCTTGCAGCGGTCTCTGACACTCTCCTCCAGTCCTTCAAGCTGTGATTTAATTTTTTCATACTCTCGTTCTGCTTGCTGGCTCTTCCGTCTTTATGAAATAGAAGTAAGATTTTAAAAAAGTTTTGAATTGCAAAAGTAAACAATTTGGAACAGCTCTGAGAGGGAAGCCAAAGGACCAGAGGAAATTTTCCTGGCTTTGATTTTCTAAAAATACAGCAGAAATAGAATAGAGGAGGAAAAAAGCAACAGTGGCTGAAGTCTTCATTCCTCGTAATTCAACTTGGCACCATCATGGGCCGGCTGCTTCAAAGCACAGTTGGGCCAAAAACTGAATAATTGAATGCTACAAATTCTTTCAATCACATATCATGTAAAGAAACTCAATTTGTATGCACTGAACAAAGATTGCTTGCAGTATGTCCTGAACTGTCTCTAAGCCACTCAGGAGTGTGTCTGGGATTGAACTGAGAAGGCTGACAGAGATGCACGAGAACATCAGGGCTGTACTGCACATACATCAGCTGTACTGATATGTATCAAAAAACATGAAATCCACATCCTTCCAAGGGACAGTATGAGGGCCTCAATATGAACCTTAAAATTGGAATAAGTAGGTCTTAAGTGAAACACAGACATAGTTCTGACCCTTTATGAAGCATGGATTTCACTGTTAATCATGCAGTTTGTGTGTGGGTAACACTTATCTCAGCTGGAAAGGCCAAAATGACCCCTCAGTAAAATCCACCCAGCTCAGACCTACAGTGCTGACTAGGCAGCATAAATGCTGATGGGTATGTATATAGAATAAGTTATCTTGTTCACAAATGGCACTGCGGCTGCCATTTCAAAAAGGGATGTGTGGAACTCAGTCTGTAATTTTGTACTTGGGAAGCCTGGGACCAATTGTTGTGTTTATATATAAAGGACGGATTGGGCTGACTGACATCAAGGAATCTGGTGTGCGTGAGAGGAATAAATTGGTGCTCATACATATTTCCAGCTGTAACTCCCTTTCTTAACTCTGTAGCTCATAGAAAAAGACAAAGATCATTTCTGTAGACTGAGCTGAAAACAATTAGGTAGTACCTTGAAAGCTTTAGGACAACAAAAGCACCTAATTAAAGGAACTTACCTGTAACAGATGATAGAAATGCCAATTATTGCTATCATAGGAATAAGTACCAGTGGCAAAATAAGATTCAATGGGATATCAGTCACACGTGTATCATATTCCACCCTTCCGAGGATCCATTCCCGGAGTCCAAATTTCACCTAATGGGATAAACAGACATTTGTCTCAAAAAGTGCAAATGGATGGTGGTCCTTTTATCAGTTGCACTCTAAATTCTTAGTAATACCCACAAGTGAAAAACTCAAACTGATAAACAAAGGAAGCATTTCTGAATATTTTATACTGAATTTGGGTCACTAGCACTTTATTCCATGAAGTAATTTAATTTTGCTCAGCAGAGGAAGAAAAATCCACAGTCTGTCTAGCTACAGTTTTACATTCCTATGTAATGAAGGTAGAAGGCATTTGGCAGCTTGGGACTGCTGTTCATGTGTTGCATCTTTTATGCAGCAGGCAGGAGCTGGAGGAACAAAGAACTGTAAGAAGTTTATTCATGGTACTACAACAGCTTTGGAGAACAAATTACTTCAGTTAAGAAGCACTGTGTCAGTGTCACTTACACATGATACTAAATTCTATAGAAAAGGTAACCTACAATGAATTCAGGAAGGTTATTGATGGTATCTCTCTTCTGCCGCTTCTTTGGTTGAGGCTGTACTTCTGGTGGCTCACAGTATAAGTCCGTTTCAGTTAGAGTTTTAATGTTGCAAGGCTCATCACCCACAAAAGCCTTGGCCTCATCTATTGTCATGGCTTTGTTCAGGTTACTGCCCTAAAAAGAAAATAAAAGGCTAAGTCATAATCACAAAGTCTTGGGAGACAAGAAATCCTGAGTTTTAACTCGGATCACTTTTAGCAGCAGATGCGATTTACACTGCAGCCTACAGAACAGTAAAATGATTGGGAATTCTGCAGTTCCTCTCCTTTTCTTGCGTGAAATGAGATGTCCCTTCCAGATCCTAGAAGGTCTACTGGGAGAAGGCATTTTCAAATGCCAGGCTCAGCAGGAGGGGTCATCCCTGGCACCCCCAAAGTACGGCTAAAAAGATAATAACTCTCCCTGAGAAGGGGTGGGGAGAGGAAAGGGGAGCTGTCAACGTTCATCATCTAGCAGAGGAAAGGGACTCCATCAAGCATTTGGGGTATGGCACCAAACAACTGTTAAGGCTTTGAGACAGGAAGGAAAAATTCCATACAAGCTTCAAGGGCAAAATGAGCAACCAACTCTTGACAAGTTTACCTTTGCATTAATAAGTTTATTGACTTGTTTTTTGATGCCATCTGTGAAGTTTTCAAAGGTTGGGTCTGCAACATAAGCAAAGGAGTGGCTCTCATTTTTTACAACCAACTCATAATGATCCATTAGAATAACGGTGGTAATGTTGTAGTTTTCTGGGTCTTCCAATATTGGTGGGGATGAAAATACCACCGTGGTTTCATTAAGTCTTGTAACATGCTCTCCGGAAAACTGTAAGAAATAAAAAAAGAAGAATATGCACATTTTAGAGTCTGACTTGTTCCTGTACACAACTGTTGATAATTTTAGACTGCAGAAATAAAAGCACTGGATTTATATCCTCTCCATACAGCAGAAATAACAGAGTATAAGGTATTTTCCAAAAAGAAAATGAACAAATTTGTTGATGTGAAAAATCATTGATTCATTATGTTTGAGCAGCTGCCTGCACAAAACGTTTAGGCTACAGATCAGTTTTCATTGCTTCCAAATTCTATGGCTCTTTAGCACACTGGACTGATACCATTAAGTACCTCTCACATTAAGAAGTTAACATGTCACCTCTAATCCTTATCATCTTCTGGACCATTAAGTATCTCAGGTAGATTCTTTTCTACTCACACTGCAAAATACCTCATTGAAATTCAATACAAGACTAAGTGAAATTTTGGGATAAAATTTACCAGTTGTCACTCAACTACTGTTGCTCAAGGTAACAACTCAGTTCACCTGTCCTCCATCCCTGATTAAACAAATGTTTTTACCCTGACACTCTCTCAGTAACATCAACCATAGTCAGCAACACTCAAAGGAGCCCTCAACATTTGTTCTATCACTACCTCCATTTCTCACTTTGCAACTCAATGCAATTTGAATTTCTCACCAACATTTCTGATATTGCCATATAAGTGGGAGCAATACAAAAGGTTAGCAAAGCTTTTAGTCTTAACCAAGAATGTGTGCTATATGTAATGCTGACTTAAGCTAACAGGCTGAACATACATAAGAAGAGGGGTAAGAAATGTTGATAAACATTGTCAAGAATGCTAAGTAGACTTTTAGATTGTCCTGGGGGTCAAAGTTATCAAGATAATTACCTCTTGCAGCTTACGGCCTAACAAATGTAGGCAGTTTTCATCTAAAAAATCTTTAGGGATAGGATTCTAATGGATCCAAATCCAGCTGGCTTTGGCATACTCTAGAAGTTGAATCATGCATATATTATAAAACATGCACATTAGCAACTTTTTATGGATCATAAGAGTTTTAAACTGAAGTGCCAGCCTTAGAAAAGGTCTTACAACATTATTTCTGGAAGATCACTTTTTAAGTCCTAAATCATGTCTTTAAATTGTGTTCTTCATTAGAAGAGTGTGAAATTGAGACTACTGGTGATGTCAATTCCTCTTAACATGAGATGCAAGAAGGATTTATTTTTCAACATTATTTTTCACAACCTTTTGTGAACCTGCTACAGGTGGAATATGCATGAAGCAAGAAAGAAACGAAGACTTGGTTCATTGAGATGTGAGAAAAATAAAAGGCACTGACTGTGCAAAGCTGAGTACTCTGCATTGTCTACATTTGGATCCTGTTTCAGGCAAATCTCTAAAGCTTGCAGGAGGAGAAGAAGCAGAAAGATAAAGAAAAAACAAACACTTTCAAATTCTGAAATACATCCACTTTATCACTCAAAACTTAATTCTTCTATCCTTATTCATAGTAAATGAAAGTAAGTTTAAAACAGAAGATGGAAAGGTACAAGTGAATGTAAGTCAGGATGGTAGGAAAGTTGAGATCTCCCACAGAAACCCTGAACAGATACAGAAATCTGCTCAAACCTTATTTCACTCCAAGCCCACTAAAATATAGTGGACAAACGTTAATGCAGATTATGTGCTGTGCATCCAGTGCAATGCCTTTTGGGGGAAAGAAATAAAATTACCGTTTTTTGATTCATCTTCCCTGCTTCTGGACGCTCTGCATATACAACCAATAGGAAACTCTGGATGAGCTCAAAACCAGTTCCAGTTACTGTAATACTTCTCCCTCCACTGAAAGGCAGAATTAAAAAAGAAGTCAAGTCATTGACAAAGTATCACAGCTATACACTGCTTCATCCTGCACTGCTACTACTTCCATTGAAAACCCCCCTATACATAATGCCTACATGACAATCAGATTATCATACAAAAAGGACTTCTCTTAAAGCTATTGATGACCACAGCATTTAAAAACAGCAAATCAACTTAAAACTCATTTTATAACAGCAGAACTAAAAAAAATAAAAATTGCTTTGCCAGTAATTTTGGCTTTTAATTGATGCCAATCTTGCATGCTTTACCTCTCCAATATTATTATTAAAATCACTCAGCCTACCATACTCACACAGAGACAAAGAGGACAGTGTATTTTGCACAGGTCTGTAGGGACCTGGCTTCTCTATTCCCTTTCATTTGCAACACATTGTTTAAAAAATAATACATTCACATAAGAAGAAGCATGCACGCAAGTTGCCAGTAGGAATTAAAGTCATTGAAGTAACACGGATTCAGAGGAATAGCAAACCTCAAAGCAATTCTTAAAAGGAGGCTTCAGTTTATATAGCGGGGAAAAAAAAGTAGTTTAAATTCTGTGGGATAAATCACTATTGATCTACCAAAGAAACATTCCAGGCCCCAAAATCACACAAACCAAAAAATGAAAAGCAAATGTTAAAAACAAATCCTATTTTATACAAGTGACTACTCAATATTCAAGGAGACAAGTATTAATATCTCCAAGAGAGGTCACAGCCAAATTTGTTTTTAATATTCTGTTTGTTGGGTCATGTTGTTACACGCTTTTTTTACTGAGCGTGGAAATAACATGATTTCCCTCTGCCAACTGTACTCCACTAAACAGAAAGAAATATTTGGGAACAGCAGAGATCAACGTGAATCAGGGTCATGTTTGTCCTGCTATTGGTCACAGAATGACTTTCAAAACCAGAGGTACGCTTCAAGGGCTTTTATACAGATGATTTGCCACATAGCTACAAATACAAGAAAGACATAAATTTCTTTGGTTTCCCAATTAGTGCCACGTGAGCTTTTTTCCAGAAGGAACAGCTACCAGATGGGATGTTACTGAGTACCACTATAGAACAAAGCATACATTCTAAAAACATTGTTGAACCCTGGTCTAGATTTCCTAAAAAGATACCTCTTTTCCCTTATGAGAGAAAGAAAGAGAAGCCACTCCATAAATTTCCACTGTTCCCAGCATACTTATTAAAAGCTAAAGAGAACTGTTAGAAACCTTTACATTAGAAACTTTATGTAGGTTATCCTAGTGGGATAAAGATTTGTTACTAATGTGAAGCTCATTTTCCTGGCATGCTGAAATGCTTCAAACCTCTTTCTTTGAGACATCTTAATTTAAAAGAAGCTCATTGCCTTTTCTGCTTTGAGGACTGACCTTTGAAATGGGATAAAAATTTGGAGGTAAACAGAATACTTTCAAACATCAGTTGCAGTTAAGATCACAAACCCTATGTACCTAAATGTGTGCATGGCTAGAGTACAGGAGTTTATTTCAAACAGTTCCATATGTAATAGGTTTATTACATACTATACATATTTTAACCCAATTGTAAATGAAGTATGATAAACATTTCATTACCTGCTGAAGCTATTTACTGGCAGGAATTTGGTGACAGTAGGATTCTCACTGTATGTAAACAGCTGTGGTACACTAATTGTTGTGCCCCCATAGTTCATTGTGACTTCAACAGATTCAACCTTGCTGTTAGGTCCTGTAACGCAAACAATCTCGTCTCCAAATTCAGTGCTAGATTGGAGAAGAAAAAGAAGAAACATCTGTTACTAATATTATGGAGGTTTGTATTCTTTTACTGTAGTACTACTGAAGTAACAAAACCATTTTTGTCAGGTACTGAGTAGTTACAAGAGGAGACAACACTTTCTTCAGACCACTTAGGCTTTTTAAAAAAGACATAGGATATGACAATGAATAGTGTACAAACACAGGAACAATGCAATGTCAGCACACTTCATGTCCTTTCTTTTTCTGAGGAAAGAGAAGGGCAGCAATTAATAAAAGGAAAAAGAAGGAAGAAGAACAAGCCAAGGGACACTAGAAGATTAAAATTTTACACAGAACCACTGAGGAGATGCTGAGTGAAAGCATGGGTGAGCCTGAAGCAGACAGTGAAGTGGAGAAAGCCAAAACAGCAGAAACCTTTGGATATCTAAATTCTCCCAGTTTGGGTATTCTTACAGCTCTTTCTTGCTGTTGGAGCCTTTGAGTGAGTTTCTGTCTGCATGTTACATGCAGAACTCCATTGCATGAGATGAGTAATGAAGAGCTGGACAACAGATTTGTTTAATTTCTTAAGGCCAGAAAAGGTTGGTGCTTGGTTAGGATACAGCTCTGTATTGCTAGTTACTCAGGCTACGTACACATTGCAAGGCTGGCTGCCCACTGAAACTTGAACATCCTTCTTGGAACCAGTGGCCAGGTTTGTACCAGTGATGGTAAGTGTGGTTCCACCCGCTTGTGGACCACTTTCAGGTCTTATTTGAGCAGGATAAGGTTCCTGCAAAGAGAAGATGGTCAAATTAATCGAGAAAATGAAAATAAATTTTACACCAATTTATTTGGTTTGACAGCTAACTAAAGTTTAATATTACTACTTGAAAAATAATAAAATTAATGCCAGACAATTTTTCTAAAATAAACCAAAATCTTTTATTATTCATGCTGAAGGAAGAAGTAACAGATGATGTGATTGCACTTTTTTCCTTTACTGCATTTTATGAGGCTTTATACAAGTTTCAATTCCCTTTTCACAAAATGTAGAGTTGGCTATCATTAAGTTTGTGAGAGCTACCTGTTGGATTCCATGGTATCATACTTATTTTAAGACTTTTCTCTTCCTTATGGCTGAGTCTACCTACACCTTTCCTACATCCTCTGTCAGCTACAGGAGACATAGAGCATGGCTTTCAAAACTTGTACTAAACAGAAGGAATATGAAAATTCTCTTTATTTAATAAGGCTCTTGATTGTGATAAAACTGTTATACTGTTCTTGAGCAATGAGCTTGCAAGAAAGAAGATCAGAAAATGCTCAGCCTGTCTTTATGCACTTAGAACTTTGGAATAAGTTCCCTGAAACCAATTAAAACAAGCAGACATGCTTCAAATTGTTATGAATTTTTTTTTTTTTAATATTTAAATTTCTCAAATAAGTTTCCTTCCTTTGTTCTCAATTCAGTCTTTGTTTCCATGATTGTGTTCTGGGAGCTATGACAAATACAGTAAATTAACAGTGAGGGCTTTTCATGAACAGCGTGATTTAATTACTTCATCGGCAAGTACTTTCTGCTTCCAGTTGAGAAAAGCATCCTTATTCAGGACCACACTGAAGCTGCTGAATCAAGAGGATGACTGAAGGCGAGCAAGCCACGTGATGGGGGTGACCAGCCGGCCAGAGGAGCGCTGCCCGCCGGCCCCACGCCCCGCCAGGCCCACAGACGTGCTGCTGCCCTCGCGCCGCTGCCCTCACACCGCCCCGGCACAGCTGCTGTGTCTGCGGGCAGCACCATGGTCCTGCACAGCCAGCTGCCCTGGGCACTGCACACACAGATAGGATGGCAGGTCCAAGTGTGTGGCAGGTGCGTTAGGCTGGGGCATTGCCACGAGCTACCCTGATCCTGCACTTGCTGAAGCATATCAGATTAAGAATTTAGGGAGGCTGTGAATAGGTAATGCCTTTTCTGATGCACAACTGTGCTGCTTCACCCATATTAAAACACAAGTTTTTCTTAAAAGAGTCAAATAAGCAATAAGCTTATTTCCAAGTGTCATGTATATTTGTGAAGGACAGCTGTTCTCCTCCTCCTCTTGTCTAATCTTGCTAAAATGGTTGACTGATAATAAAGTCCAGGCTTGGGGCTATTCCATATGAAATATTTGCAAATAAAGAAAGAGCAGAGAAGTTTGAAAACTTCCCTTGCTGATGAGGGTTTCCCTAATCACCACCACACAGCACTGATATCCCACTCCAAGGAAGAAAGCCATGCTGAGACACAGAGCAACATGCCCACCTCTTACTAGTCCATGCAGCAAACCCCTTTCTCTCATGTTGTTTTGCTCAGGCACAGATTGCCATCGCTGTGACAGCTTTCAGCTACAAAACCAAGGGCCTATCAATGGCAGGAAGGAAGGGGACTGATACATTGCACTTTGGTTCAAAGCTTGGTGAGTCATGAACAGGTTTTTAACAAGCAGCAAGAATCCATAAAAATGCATCCAATTGACCTCATGGTTACTTTACAAATTTATTTTATTGAAGCTCAGATATTATAGAAATGTAGAGAACTCATATATGCTCTGCTTGTTTTATATGTTCATGTCTGAACAACTTCCCTCTGAAGGAATGCATCATGGTTCAGCACACTTCACAAATCCACAATGACAACTGTAATTTGCTCTCGAGTCATTGAGCTTTAGGAATATGCTTTAACTAATTGGGTGTCAATTGCTTTTCTTCCCTGAGAGAAATCTGTTTGTAAACCCTTCACTCCTCAAGAGCAAGCGTATGACTACTCTCATGCACTAACCTTTGATTTAGCATTAATTTAATACATCACTCAGGTTACAAGATTTTATATAGGAACGTCACTCAAAGTAATTTTAAAGCATTTTAAAAGCTCATTTAGGTCTATATAACCCTCTCTATGCATCCTCATATTTGGATTTAATTGCTTGCTGATTTAATCTAAATTGAAACAAGTCACACCAGGATAAATAAAAAATTTTAGGGGGTCAGTTGTAAAAATCACAATAGAAGTTTAAATTAACATAAGTCTAGATATGCAATTCACAGAAAAATTAATTTGTGGGTTTTATTATAATTTTGTTGATAAAAAGATTACAATCAAAACTGTACATAAAATGCAGTGTCAATCAAGAGTTTATAAAAATGTATCAAATACTTTAAGTGTAACCTTACCACATGGACAGAAAACCATACCTTTTATCAAGTTCAAATTCAGTCTTAATTGCTATAAATTGTAAAGCAAGTTGGACCTTTGTATTATCCATAGTAAGAATCCACAGCAATGATTAGATGACTAGCTGCATAACATGTCTAGAATAGCTTTCAGATTAAAGTATTGCTGAAGAACCGCTAAAGAATCAGTATGTGCAAATTTATTCTCCCTGAATCTCTGAGAAAAATATTTAAAAATTGTAGCCTTTTCCCTAAATCCTACCTTCACTGAAAGACTAGCCTCCAAGGACAGACTTAGGAAGCAAAGGAACAAGAAAAGGTTTCTGAAGCATCATGCAGCACTATTCTCTGTTACCTCAGCATAACAAATGAAAGAAAGCTTGCTAAGAACTTCAGATAGACAGTCATATTCCTTTGTTCGAGAAAAAATGTGAACTATTTGCCCTGTTACAGCTCTCCTGGGTTATCTGATGGGTCCCTTTGGCAGGGTGTCAACTGTCTCTGTTGCCAACAACCAGTAAACATGGAGTGAGCCACAAACTTAAGGTCGAACCATTCAGCATCATTTTCTGTGAGGTACCTGTTAGTGGTGGTCTACATTTGCTTACTTAGGAACAGGGATGTACTGGTAACCAACTAGCAAAGTTATGTCTGAATAACACAGCTGGAAGGGGGAAGGGAAATAAGTATCTGTTCCCTTTTACCCACAAACCAGTGTGTTCTTTTTTTTTTTCTTGAAAAGACTCCAACTCTGCTGGAATTGAAAGCCCAGCTACACCAGACAGAAGAACTCACCACCTACCTCTCCTGAATCCATGATGCAGACACATGTTGGTCGCACTTCAGGCTGAATGGAAAACTGAGGCCAAGAACCACTCTAGGAGCTAACACAGATAGCAGCCAAAGAGGAGGTGGAATAGTTATGGTTAACCCTTATTCTGTCTTTAATTGCTGATCTTGCAGTAGTCCCTCAAAGGAGTATTTTAAAAGAGTTTAATTCAAAATATTCATATTTAACACATTTAAAGTAATTTTGCAAATACCAGGAGCTCTCCAGAGAACAAATATCGTGGATGCCTCATAAAGATGATCTAATAAGTAGAAGCTGAACGATGCTTTGTGTGCAGAGGAATTCTTCGGCATGACTGATAAGACAAAGCACTATATAGTAACACTTTGTTACAGCAAACTTGGCAGGAATATTATTTGATTAATTTTAACTTGCTATTTTCTGTTTCACATTTTCCCCCTTTCCCTTCCTCTTAAGGACCTGCCAGAAGAAATAAGCAGCTAAAATAAATTATCAGAATTTTAACAATTTTAATAATCATTTCATTGCAAAGCCAATGAGCTATGAGCAAGTTTTAGTGCTCTTCTAAAATACTCATGGATGGCTCAAAGACCAAAGCTCCATTGGCCCACCTGGCGGTCTTCTTAAGAGTGTCAGTAAAGAAAAAACCAAAACATTGCATTATACAAATGCTCAACCAGAAAGCCTTTTTCAATAATGCAATTAGGTAGTAGGATCAGGAGGTGAATGATATTTCACTGAATGCCAAGAAAAATCAAAAAAGTGCCATCAGTGGTAGTACAAGCCTTCAACAAGAATTGTGTCACCTAAGGAGAAGGTAGCCCCTGCCCATGGCACTCACAAGTGGGACAGACAGGTTCAGACCCTTGGAAGGTGCCAGGTCTAGTCTTGTCTGACACAGATTTATCTTATGCAGTGTGGTAAAGCTGCATCTAACCCACAGCTCTGTGTTGCTTACCACAACCCTACATGAGATTGCTTCTCCTTGCAGATAAAAATGAGGCGCAAAGGGTAAATTCTTCACTTCAAACCCAGTTTGAGGGATAATAAAAGTGCTACTTGTAACAAGAGGCAAACCCCTTTAATTTGAATTGAACCCGGAGCAATACTGAATTACAAACATTACAAATGGCACTCGTAAACTTCTGGCCTCTTTGCTGCAAGATCAGTGATGCCACCTTTTCCAAATCCCATTAGGGATTTCTTCTCTCCTTGTTTCTGCCCCTTTCTCATTTCAATCTCTGAATCACAAGTACACCTGCTGTCATGATGAATACCCCACTTTTCCATTTCAGCCCTCTGCACTTTGAGATCTTTGTTGGTTCTGTCAGAAGACACCCAGTGGAAGTCACACTTTCTATAACATCACACCACAATTCTCAGTGCAATTATGATGTTAAACAGAACCTTTGATTATGTGTCCTGTATGGAATTTGTAGCAGTCTTGTAATAATTCTTCTGGAAAATGTCAGCCCTTGTGAAGACTTGGCAGTACTTCATTTCTCATGGATATGATGCAGTAAAATTTAAACAACCCTGCAAACACTAATTTAATCCCTTTTTTATAACTCCTTAAAGTGTAGAAAATAGTTAAAACTTATTTCAGGTTTTTTCTTATTTTTCTTGAAAGGGAGGGATGTTCTTTCAGGTCTATACTTCTTTTGTCACCAGGAAAAATATTGTTCATATCTTCCAGGTAGTTTAACGTTTGAGCATAAATATTTTCTGCAATAACAGGCTACCTTGTTATGTGGGCTTTTTGACAGTCTAGTTTAAAAAAGCCTATTCCGATGTCTGTCAGTTGTTCAGTGGCCTGTTTTTTGACGAGTCTGGCAAGCCATCTCCCAGCAGAGGGACTTCATGTTACCAGGACTCCCCACTGCCTTACGCTCTCACGATCATGCCCTGTGTTTGTGTGAAGTGGACTTGCAGTTTTGATAAAATGTACGCAAATTCACAGCTACGCTATTCAGAATAAAATCCAATAGAATAGTTCAGGTGGGAGTGACCTACAATCATTATTTAGTCCAGCTGGTTTAGAGATACAACTTGTTCCCTACTGCACAATTTATACTGAAGAAATAATTTGATCTGGACAGGATTTCTTGCCTGCAGGTCTGAGCAGATTGTAGCTTGTTAGTCGTGGGAAATTTGAGCACCTAACATATTTTACACATAAACCCTCCTTAAATCCTACATAGGTATAATAATATTGAGCTAGAGATCTCAAAGTCCATTTGAAACCCAACTTTCTCATGTTGTACCAAATTGCTGGGTAAGTATTTCCAAACTGATAAGCCATTTTCCTAATGCTTTGATAACCACAAGACAGCTTTGTTGGAAGGGTAATAATGCTACAAATAAGTTACCTCTGGTGCTTTTAGGCCCATGGTTCGTGCCCATCCCATTGATACAATATACCTGAAGGCAGTGGTTATCTGCTCCAAGCAGTGAGACAATAATACTTTCTAGGTCCTTGCACATTGCTTATGATACATTATGTTCAGATAATGCTAGCATGTTTGGTAGAAAATTCATTTATTCTCTTTGTAATACCAGTGAATTCCCTTATGTGGCATTTGCATTCCTGTATGTTACTGTCTTATCTTTGCTTCATCAGCACAGAAGTACTGGAAAAAAGATCCAAAGAAATATACTGACAAAAGAGCTTCAAGGGGTCCAACAATGTATATGACTTCCCACTCAGGCCATTTTCCGGTGTCCTGTTTTCTTCATGACAGCCAGAAATCTCTTTGCTTGCTTTGTTTGTCTTTTGCCCTCTACTTAAAAATCTCTTCACAGAAATGCAGACATACTTTCCATTGTACTTTCATGCTTTCTGTGTGCTAGAGGGTAAATTATCTCGATGTCTGTTCCACTTATAATCACATTTAAATGTGAACTTGCTTATTAGCAGTGTACATGACTGCTGTTCTTACACAGCTACTGTAGATGCTCTGAGCATTCGCATTTAGCTCTTACATTTTTCATCCTGTTTATTAATCTAGAATGAATTTTTTCATTTTTAATATTTTATGAGTAGCAATTAGTCTTTTTGCAGAGTTAGGAAGGTGATCTCTTATTTCTTCAGGGGTTTTTATTACAATTTTAGTAAAAAAATACATTTTATAGTCTGAAAACGCTTTCAGGGAGCGCCCAGCATTTTAGATATCTGTGGTCTGCTGGTGCAAAATCAAAGCCCAGTTTCAAGCTGGGTAGCAGTGGGGTTATTCCTGTTCTTCATTTATTCTTTTTTGTTTCCTGGTTCTTTGCAGTCTTCTTTTCAATTAAAGATATGCAGGTATAAAAGAGAACCATTTCCCCAGCCTCTTTTTCGCTCACACATCTTGCATCTGGGATCTGATTTTCCAGGTTGATTCATGTACTTTTTCCTTTGTTTTGTTTGCTCTGCAGCTTTCCTGATTTGCAGTATCATGTCCAGCCAGCTCACTTCTGGTCCCTTGCACAGTATCCAAGAACAAGAGGAGTGCAGCCCTATGGAGCATTGCCTAAGTTCTGCATATCTTCTTTTTCCATTTCTCTCCTTTTCCACTTGTCTGTCACCAAGCACAACCTCCCTTATAAAAACTTTCATTTTCCCAGAAGAATTTCTGGGCATGACTATGTAAATAAGGATACTATCTACTCCAGTATCCATCTGTGGTAAGCAGTTTCTAGCCCAAGAACTACATCACTGACATAAAATTAGTTGCCCTTTATCCTTCACTAATGCAGAAAATCAAAGAGAGAAACAACGAGCCACCAAGGAGGCTACTGGTGGATCACAAGAGGGGCCAGAAATTCAAAAACAGTTGGAAGGCACAGAGAAAGGGAGCCTAACAGAGTTGCAAGGAAACCTTGGCATGAAATCTATGCTTCAGAGGGGGATGCTGGAGGAAACAAAATTGTGCCAGACCACAAGCAGAGAGAAAATTGGGAAGGGAAAAGAGAGTGGTGTCAGAGCATGTCCCCATGATGCTGTGAGAGATGCCAGCTGCAGCACAAGGGGAAGCAAGCAACAGATGGATGTGTTCAAACGGACATGATGGGCAGCAAATGGTGAAGCCACCTAAGCTCCCTTCTGTCAACTCCTGTAGGCAGTGACCTCCAGTTGGAGGTTTGCCTTTGATGCAAGTGCACATCTTCACAAGAAGAAATGGGCTCTTGTGCTTCCATGCAAGCAAAGAACAGGCATGCGCTGTTTCAAGGACAGTGCACACGGATGTGGATAAGATTTTCACAAACGTACAGACCATGTTATTGCTCTGCATTTGTCTCATCCATCCTTTCCTTCACAAATAACTCATCCTTCTCCTCATCCTGGGCCCAGCTGCAGTAAGTTCTGGCTCTTGAAACAGGTTCATAAAACAACTAATTTGTTACCAAAAATACCTGCCTCACACTGAAAGCCAAATTATTGTGCCAAGTGTGGCATACTATGCACACAAAAATCAAAGGCATAGCCCATGAAGTGCTGTAGACACCAGTCACCTTCTTGGAGGTCAAAATGTCATTTCATGGACTATAAAGGTAACCACAGGAGCTAAATTAAACTTCTAAATGTGGAACTCCAGTCATTAGGAATTGCTCTTTTCCCCTTCACTTCCCCCCTTTCTCAGACTCAAAGGAGCCTATTTCTTGTTTCTTCAGACAAGCCACCCACTCACAGGATATTCAATCAGAGAATTTTCATTGCACATTCTTGGCAACTTGGTGTTTACCACAGTGGCTGACCTGACCCACCAACTTGCCTCATGATAGCATCCATAACACAAGTCAGTTCCTGGGTTATTTCTTCAACAGCAGAGGGGTGAGCTGAGTGCTACCTTTCTGGGGCTGCTTTGTCCAAACCTCACACCACGTAAGCTGATCAAATGCTTCCAGGCACTCCAGGTGCCCAGGCAGGGCATTTGCCTGGCAATGCACATTGGGTATTGGGTGCTGTGGATGGGACACTTATGCAAAGGGTTGGTATTTTAAACAACTAATTTTTTGCACTGAAAGTGGCATCTTTTTCTCGTGAGGCAGACACCACATGATTTTCTGAAAAGACCACAGAGCTTTGCTGACAGGTTTGATGGAGAAAGGAAGCATGCGTAACTGGAAAGTCTGCACTATCACACAGCCAGTGTTTCCTGGCAGCTTTCAACAACAGTCACAAGTACTGGATGATGGGATATGCAATATATTTAAGTGCATAGCTCAGATGATAGAGAGTTAAGACTAATAACGTCCACAGGAATAAGGGCAAACTTTGCTAAAACTCTCAGCTAGCGAGGAGTTCTCCTGTCCACTATGCAAGCTGGCACACAAACAAGATGTATTCCAGGACTCAAGAAGAAGAAAATAAGATCCTCTGGAAGCAGTTCCAGACTGCTGTAGATATGTAGTTTATCAGCATCAATCATAATGGCAACAAGCATGTAATAATCCTCCACAAAATAACCACCCAAGGTCCCCAGCTACAGTGTAAAATGGATGTGTTGAGGTAAAGACTCATGGAGAAAAATCAAGGAGTGAGCTAAAACCCTCCACAAAAGCCTTGAGGCAATGCCCTGGTGAGAATTCCCAGAGCAATTGCTTCAAACATCAAGAAGCAAAGCAGAGGATAGATGCAGGTAAGAGGAAACTGCCAAGGCAGGAGTAGATTAAGGTGAAAGAGTGCACCTCATTGAATGTAACTGTGCTGTTCATTTCACATTGAAACTTCCAGTATGGTGAATAGTCATGTTTATATTTGTTTTCAGATCAGACTCTAGTTTAGCCTCCCTTTTTCTTCTTTTTGGTTATTCATCTCATGTTATTTAGGTAAGCAGACATCTTGATTTATGGGAAGTCATTATTTCCAAGCCAGTTCCTAAATTGCCTTCAGCACCTCAGAAATGTATTACACTTTTGCAAAGTTCTACTTCTAATTTCACCATCTTAGATTTATTTGAGCTTTCTGAAACCATGCAGTCTTTTTTTACCTGTACAGGCTAAAACTCACAGAATTGCTCTGATAAACAGATGCTGGAGATGCCAGAAGCAGCTGCAAGCTCTCATTCTGGTGGCTTGAGTCTGAAGAAGAGGTGTTCTGAGAAAGGAATCAGTGCTTGTATTGAATCAGCAAATCTGGGCCATATACCTCAGAAAAGCTTAACTCCTTCCTTTGAGACTGCTTCTCACTGCCATAGTAACAAGCAATTCAGATAAAGCTAACAACAAATGAAAAAGCAGGACTGGCCTTTAGCCATGTTACTGCTTCACCTGCTTAGAGGCCAGCCAAGCTGTCAGTACTCCAGATGAACCACATAGGTGGATATTAAAATATAGCATAACTTCATTTCTGTTTCACTAAACAGGAAAATGGTTATTGTCTGATCCTGCTTATAGTGAAACAACAGAAATGTCAGCAGATCACTGGGTTATCAGAATTTAATGTCACTGGAAGGATTGGACTTGAACTTCATTCAAGCTGGATAGAGAAATTGTGATGGTTAGGTAGAAACAGAGCTTTCTTCCCCTATTAGGCAGCAAATACAGATGAGATGTTCACTGCATACCACAGACACTTTTGAACAGGGGTATTTTTGTTCAGAAATAATTTTGATTTGAAACTATAGCTTCCCTTTTAACTGGATTTTTGGCCCTTTTATTGGAGGTCTGGTGCATTCTTCAGTGCTGAAATGCTCTGTGCTGACAGACACGGCAGAAGCATGAGTCTGAGCCCCAGGTTGTTCTGACTATTGATCCTCATCAGTCCACCTTTAAAAATATATCTCATTGTTCAGACTGTGTGTCAACAAGACCAAATACAGTACTACTTACAGAATCATTGAATGGTTTAGGTTGAAAGGGACCTTCAAAGATCATCTAGTCCAAGCTCCCTGCTATGGGCAGGGACATCTTTCCCTAGATCAGCTTGCTCAAAGCCCCATTTAACCTGGCCTTGAACATCTCCAGTAATGGGGCAGATACAGCTTTTCCAGACAATTTTTTTTAGTGACTCACCACTCTCCTGATTAAAAAAAAAAAGAAAAAAAATCTTCCTTATACCAAATACACTTGAAAAGTGACTGTGCTTTTGGTGGTAGATACTAGTCACATGTACAAGGCTGAGACCACAGGCAGTATGATGACACTTCTGGTGTAGACAGACACAACAGGCTGAACATCCGCAGTGTTTCCTTGTGCAAAGCTTGTGCACTTTTGCCCCATGATGTCACACAATGATCCCTATTAAAGCTGAAGCTATTGTGCTTCGGCTGATCAGAGCACACAGTAAAAACAGTGATAGTTACCAGCAGAAGGGTAGCCAGCCAATGTGTCAAAGAAAGGGAGGAAATTAATAAGAGAAAATGTACTTTAGGAAGGCTCTTGAAAAAAAAAAAAAGAGTATTTTCTTTCCTCTGTATATACTGAATAGAAGAGGTTTTAAACAAAGCACAGATTTAACATGTCTGCTGAAGTAAATCACCAAAGAACTGCCTGAAAACAGCACTAAAACAAGATTGCAGCTTTAAAGACAACATCAAGCGATGCAACTGTCTGCTCTGACCGTCTGTTCTCATGCCAAAAGCATTCACGTCACACTTGCAGAGGTGTATGTCAATGTGATGCTCCTGTACCAACTTCAATCCTACTGCAGTCAGCTTCATTTTCTTGTGGAATAAAGAGAAATGAAACTTGAAACCAATATAATCAATTTTAAGATGTGAATTGTATTACTTGCCATTTCTTCACATACTGGAAATAGGGTCCCCAAGGGAAGACTTCTGCAGTAAATAAAAGTGATCAGCAGTTATCTTAGACACCCATTTTTTCAGTAACCTCAATGCAGGCAGAGATTAGGACACAGGGACTCTTGGGCTTGCAGGAAAACATCCATCTGGATGATGCCTCTGCACAGCAACTTCTCCTAGTGCCTCACTGATGGGCAATTAAGAATCTTTCCCCGAAGCAGCCAAAAGCAGTGGCTGCTTATTTCACCTCTCAGATGGGCTGAGCAGGGAATCATATCAGAACAAGTCCACAGACAGGTTTTGAAGCCTACGTGTGGTTTTCAGATTATATTTCAACACACTCCAGAACTACTTCATGTGCTTTCCACGCAAACCTTAAGAGAATCTTTACACATAGGTTGCTTAGGAGAACTGTTGCAAAACATACCCCACACAACAGATTCATATAAAAATCTCATCTCATGTAGGGCTTACTGTCATAGCATCTGTCCTAGAGACCACAGACATACAGATGGAAGATTATTTCGTTGTTCCCCAGTTAAGATGATGAGATGGACAAAGAAAGACTTAATCACAAGCTACATTTCCACAAAAGAACAAATGATATATTCAAGTAAAAAGGATGGCTCTTTTTTTTTTTTTTTCCAGAGAGAGGAGATATTTACTTGGAAATCACAGGAAACTCACTTCTAGTCTGTTTTGTAAAAACAAGAATATCCACTTCTCAGCTATCAGTGTCATTCTTGACTTATTCCCACTGCATATTGCCAACCGCTTTCCTTTCCTTCTCGCAAGATATCAAGAATTAATGAGACAGAAGTTTAAATAAGGGAGAAGATAAAAGCCTAACCCACCACTTATGTTTTATAGTTTTACAGTTTATAGGTGTAATTTTAGTATCAGTATGAGGATTGAGACTATTTAAACCTCTCAACTATCACAGGCTCTTACAAATTTTGAAGATCTCATAGATACAGATAAAGAAACTTGCTGCTAAAATCACAGACTAGATGAGCTATAAGCTAGGGCCACATTTAGGGTAAAGCAATTAAGACAGAAATTAAATTCTCCTTCATAGTCACACTGAAAACAAAGCACATATGTTATATGAATACACATCATGCTGTCTGTGGCTCTGCATGCCATACTTTTGAATGAAATAAATTATTAAAGAAATTGCTGTAACTTCATTACTTATTCTTCAGCTGCTCTGCATCCATTCTTCTAATTAAGAACTTTGGCTAGACTAAATATCATGATTAAAATACTGCACTGTGTGTCTAGAGAATACCTAATTTTTTGCAGTGCTGACTTTTTTTTCAATTCAATAGTGACACTTAAGAGATATTATGTCACTACTGAATAAGTTTCTTACCACTGTTTTTATACCACAACCTTTTAACTTGAATGGTAGACAACACCATCCTGTGTTGAGACTCTGGATCTATTGCTCAGAATAGATTTTTGGTACTTCTTTTGTATACAGAAATACTCAATTTAAGTGTTTTCTAACATTCTTGAATGATAGTGCTATTGATCAAACAGTTTGTAAGACAAACGCAAATGATTCTGTGCTTAACAGGTAAACCTCTGATTTAAGCAATGCACAAAGTATAAAATAGGTCTCTGGAAAAAAATGCACTTGCCTGGTATGTGAACAGCACTTCACTTGGTGATTTACCGAATTTCCCATTGATGTTAACTTCGATTTGACCTTGTTGTGGTTCATTCATTGGTCCAACTTGACACACAATCCTAACAAGAAAGAATGTAAGTTTATCTGCTAGAAGTAACAGCTGCAATACCAATGCAATGGCTGTGAGCTACCACACACACTGTCAGAAAAAGCACTCACTTTGCTTTACCCTATACAGTGTTCTTGAATGCTGACTCAGATTCCCAGCAAAACCATCCAAGAAGTTTGCTTGCTTATCTAAATGTTCGTAAAACTGAAACCTGAGCACTGTACTCAGCAGCTACTTTAGCTACAGAATACTCAAATTCAGTCCATAAGTCAAAAGCTGAACCTTTCCAATGAAACAAGGTTTACAGTGGATTTTATGATGTTTAAAAAAACCAAAAGGGCCCCCCACCGACTGGATGCAAGCATCAGATCATCAGCTATCTTAGAATTTTGTGTGTTTTAGCTACTGATAATTTTGTTGTGTATCCTGCTACCTTTCAGCTTCATAATACTGCCTTTTCACAGGATCAAAACCCCTTCAGAATTACTGTTCTCTGAAAATAAATTCTCAGATAACACATGGAAAAATCAGAGGTCAAGGAACACTGGCTAAGAAAACACTGCCTTAACTAACACTGCTGCCGAGTGATAGCTAGGATGTTTAAATTTTTATTTCAAACAGGTGATGCACAGAATGAAAGCATGAAAAGGCAGCGAGGATTTGACACACTTGAAAACTGGGACAAATGCTTAATGGAGAACTGATAATACAGTTAGATAAGGAGGCATATAATGCTCGCAGCCTGTGCAGTCAGACAGTTTCATATAGGACACACCCTGAGGATCACTGCTCATTTCTGTCACTCTTTCCCTATTCTTCCCTAAGCACTGTATGACTGCTTAAAAAAATCCCAAAATAGAAAAAAACCCTCAACAACTCCAAATTACTGGGTATAATGTACTTAAATTGGGACTTATAATAAAAGGATTGTCGAGTCCCTCTGCAGATCACACCAGACTTTTTTCCATGGGTACTGGCAAATGGACAAAATTCTCCAAATTCCTGCATGTCCTGGCATGTGTATGGCTGCCTGAGCCTGTTCCTCATCATCTCTCTACTGTATTCTTGGAAGTTTTATCTTCTTGTCAGGCAGAAACAGGAAACGGTGCCTTTGGAGGAATTTTTACCATATGTCAAGCTAGGGAAACAGTGAGGGGCCAGGGCCGGGGTGTGTGTGGGAGAAACACTGTAGCAGGGATTTTAATTGACCAAAGTTCCCTCCCCTCCCCAGCACTGGCACTGCCTCCCTTCCCCCACGTTACTAATGGAAAACTACAAAGAATGAGAACAGACTTCTCCAAGGCCAACAATTAGATCACTGCACAGACCAAAAGCAGACTTAAGTGCCTTAAATCTTGCTGTGCATGGGAGTAACTGTCTCCTAAAAAGACTTTTTACTGCAGAAGGATAGGCAAGCAAGACAAGCCACTTATTACTTTATTTTTTTTTTAAATTTAACTATATAAAAGAATGTAATAATAAAAGAATGGAGGAAGATAAAGATGGAAAATTACAGATACCTACTTGAAGATTTTCAATACCTTATTTTTTAAGGCTTCCCTAATGGAGAATGTCCTTCAAAACCCACTAATTTGTTGATAAATGTCATGATGCAAGTTGCATTTGTTCCTCACCCATTACCACACTGCCAGAACTTAGGAAACTGGTAATGTTGCTATGATACAAGGAACCAGTCATCTCAGTTCTGGCTCCTTTCCATGTATTTAAAAATATCAAAAAGCTTAAGAAAAAGCCAAGAGGCTGGGGAAATTCTTGTAAGGTTATACTGCAATTCAGTGCAGCTTTTGCAAACACTGAAAATAGAGAGTGGGAAAAGATGACTGTACAAAAGTTTGCAATTCTGTGGATAGTAAAGTACATCCAAATGCAGGATTGATGGCAATAAAATTGGGAAGCAGCAAGAAATAAACAGCTATTCTTTACATTCTTCAGTCCTAGGGGCCTGAGAAGCTTCCAAATAACTGATCCACTAATTGACTAAAATTAAACATTTTTCAAAAGCTAAAAAACCAAAATCAGTTAGGTATCTTCAAAATCCCTTTCAAAACATGCCATAAGAATAGCAAAAAATTACTGGGTTACACTTGAAATCAATTGAAGAGAAAGAAAACCAGTGTTTCAATGAACCCTTAAATATCAAAAGTGAATGAAAGAAAAATTGCACTGCCAAAAATATGGCATTACTCTTAATATTACTACTGAACCTTCATGCTATGTTTTTCATCAGCTAATATCAAAAGGGTATTTCCCTCTTGAAATTAGGTGCTTGATATAATCCGCAGCAAATACCTAGATAACTACCCAGAAGAATGCAGGCACTCTGTTTTAATTTTTGGCACCGCTTAAGAGTGTGACAAGTAATCTGCAAAACACCTACCAATCTGTTTGGGCAATTCAACATCCATGGCTCTGAGATGAAACTTAGTTATCTACAGCTAAACTTAAACTCTGTGCTCCCTCCCCGGCCCCGGGAAAGAAACTTTGTGGCTGGACTAAACCAAAAAAAGATTTAATCTTTCTCTTGCTTTGCCTACTTTCCCATAAATCCTGTATGCTTGGCTTCACTGTGGTTCAGATTTAGCAAAGGTTTTAATGACTATATGCACATGTAGAATGCCTGTAATTTAAAAAGCAAATAAATAGTCTTGATATATGTACAGTAACAAGTTTACAAAAGCTTTTCAATCAAGTAAGAAAAAAAATCAATCAGAAGCAGAATGGTGATACACCGTTGTAAATTTGTTGCTGTATTACAATCTATAACAATTGAAAATAAAAACTCAAGCATGTTACTATGAAATATTGCAAGTATATCACACCAGTTCTTTCTCCTACTTAACCTTTTGTTATCACAAGATCATCTTCTCCAGAAAATGCACAGAACTTCCTTTTTTCTTCTAAAATATTGTGAAAAGTATCCATCAATTACCTTGTGGAAACAGAGTAGAACTCCTCTTTGAAAATACATTCCTTGTCTGCCACCATTATATTTTTCACATCTTCTGCCTTTATTCCCAAATTAGATCCCAATATGGTCAGGAGAATTCCACCACTTAGTGGTCCAGTTTTTGGCTCAATCTGTGTTTGCATGAGGGAAAGTAAAAATAAAATAAAAAATAAAAAAAGAGGCAAAATTACAAACTGCAGTGACCATGTTGCTCTTTCCTATTATTAAAACTACTTTGACTTACCCATACTCGAAATGCAGATATTTCTGGTAGAACCCACACAAGAACATGCTATGTATCTTTTTACTGGTAATTCATCAGCTGGTTAGCTCAGAACCAGTATTCATCAGCTGCAGATTTCACATTTCCTGTGGCAGACTGTTAGCTACAAAACTTTTTCCTGGGGTTTGTTCTAAGTTTGCTTTCTCCACTAAAGCACCATGATTTTGAAAAGCAAATGGATTGGGTTCCTCTCACAATTCTTCCATGGAGCTTTTTCAGTACTTTTTTTGCCAGGATTTTCTCTCTTTAGGTTCACAGAGCAGTGCACCTTCCTAACACACAGTGCTGCCCTACATAGTGTCTTCAAAAGTTCCTCTAGTCCCCTAATCTTCCTTACTCAACTCATAGTAGAGTGCTACAGTACATGGGCTGATGCTAAATGAGTAATTTGCAAATAAAATGAGGACAGAGAGGATCCTGCAGTTGCAATTGACTCCTCAGCCTGAAATATGGCCCAAACAGGCACTTGAAGTCATGTTTGTTGGGAGACTAACCTGCTTTCTTATGTAATACTGGAGCACCTCCAGCAAAAACTCTCCAGGCCTTCAGCTTTGGAGGGCTGCAAGTTTGCCATCAAGATGAGGGAGGCTGCACTTTAATGTCCGTCAACATCAGTTTCTTAGGTCTAAGCAAGTCTGAGCACAGAGACATGGCTGCCTCTAGCTGCTAGTCCACCAAGGGGAAGAAACATCCTTCCCTTACCCTGGGTGAATGCTCCAATTGCAGAGTGCACATTTGACCTCTCTGACTTCTCAGCTCCTACAGCCTTGGGTTTGATTCTGCTATGGACTGGAAAATATCAGTGATAACCAGAAAACATGTGATGCAGACACAACCTGCTTCCTTACTAAACATTACTTAAAAGTCTAGCTTGAGGCCTGTAAATGAGCCTGCTAGGTGCTTGTAGTTCCAGGAGCAGTAAACCTCTCTTACAGACTTATTTCAGACATAAAGAACTTCAGGAGAGAAAAAACCCAGGCTAATTCTCAAGTGTCACATTTTAAGCATACACTACTAGCCTGGCTTCTGGGACAGTGAGGACAAGCCTTGAAAAACAAGGAGTCTCAAAGACTCCATTCAGTCTCTTGTTTCGAGTCTTTACGAATCTCTCAAACACATCACTACTGACATTATTTTCTTTCAGCTATTTCAGAGGCTGGAAAAAAACCTGCATTTCAGTATGTGCTTTCTTGGATGCTTCTCCTGAAAAATATTACACTGACAGGGAGAGAAATAAGCAATCTTACGCGAATGATTTCTGGAGGAGGACACGTGTCGGTGGGAGGAGCATGACAGAGTTTTTCATAAACGCACTTGCTGGGCTTGCCTTCTTCTTCACACCAGACACACTTATAGTCGTGAGGAGCAGCGAGGCATAAGCTGCAGTCGCTTCGTCCATAAGAGCAGTTGTACAGAGTCACTGAAAGATGAACGGTAAATGCACTTAGACATTTCCCTCTGTCTAAAGGATACTCAGTGTGCTTTAAGAAGGAAAACTAACCCTGTGTACAAAGTTCATTGGAGTCATGTAAGTAATATGCACACTCTATACTTAACCTTGAATGATATTGAGAGAATATAATTTTTCTCTCCATGGAAAAACCTGAAATCTATCCACGTGCAGAGTATAAATAAGCTATCAAGTAGAACCCAAATACACTTTTGTCACTCAGGCACTGCCAAAACATTCAAGTACAAAGTCCTTACTTTTATTAACCTCAATAACCCATACAACTGTTCCAAGATTAGTTAAAAAATCAGGTCCTCCTGAAGCACCATGAGTCAGATGTGGATGGGTATAGACTCGTTATGGGTGTCAGTAGAGACAGACATCAGCTGGCATGGAACCTCTGCCAGTTGCAGAGTTAAAGGAGGAGATCTGCTTTTGTAGGCTGTTTCAAGAACATTTGGGACTTTCATACTCATCACTAATGCCTGAACCAAATACAAAGTTAATACTTAATGAAGTGTTTTCCTTTGTTCAAATTAATACTTCTTCATTTCTCCATTCTTTTATATTTTCTTGCTTTTGTTTTCCCTTTTGTCTTGAATTGTCATCCTGATGTATGCCTTATTCCTTCTGTAGTGGGGTTTAATTTTAGCTTTTCTGAGCCAAGAAATCATGTCTGACAGTCATGTCTTTCTTACTGATGAATGACACACCAACTGTTGCAGACACTAAGCTTGTTTTGGCCTCCATCAGTCTCTAGCATGATGCACAGTCATTGAACAAAACTAATTTTCCCAAATAGATGCAAAGCTTTAAGACATAGCTGGGTGGTTCAGCACCATACGGAGAGCCTGGGCTTGCAAAAAAACATATGGAGATGCACTTGAGAGCTAGCCCAGAAGAAAACAGACTGAAAAGATGCCATGCACTTCTCCATGGGAAGTGTGCAACTTGCACGGATTACCCAGTGTGTGAGTGCTATGTTTCCCTGGAAAGGCAAGATGGTTGTTGTAAAGAGGAAAACTGCCTTTCCTGCTCCTTCTTTTTGCTCTGCTTCTCTCTACTCTTTGCTGCTCTACTTTTCTGGCCACACAGGCCCTCATCCTCTGCCACTGAGGCTCTGGCACTTGTTGAGCCTTGTAAATCAACTTAACTTACCAGACCAGCAGAATATATCTAGGTTTCCTCCTGTGCTCTTTCAAGAGTTAAATGTGCTTACAGATGGAAATGGGACTGTTGTGGTTTAACTGTAGCTGGCAACCAAGTACCACACAGCCACTTGCTCACCCCCCACCAGCAGGATCAGGCAGAGAATTGCAATGGTAAAAGGTAGGAAATTCATGGGTTGAGACAAAGACAGTTCAGTAGGGAAATAAAAAGCTACACACACAAGCAAAGAAAAACAAAGAATTAATTCCCAGCTTCCCATGGATAAGCAGGTGTTCAGCCATTCCCAGGAGAGTAAGGTCCCATCTCATGTAACAGTCACTTGGGAAGAGGAAGACAAACGCCATCACTCCAAACGTCCAGAATTCTCTCCTTCTACCCTCCATCTTTATATACTGAGCATGATGCCATGTGGTCTGAAATATCCCTCTGGTCAGTTTGGGTCACGTGTCCTGGCTGTGTCCCCTCCCAACTTCCCATGCACCTCCAACTTCTTTGCAAAGGTGGCAGCATGAAAAGCAGAAATGGCCTTGGATTTGTGTAAGGAATGCTCAGCAATAACAAAAACATCTCTGTGTTATCAACACTGTGTTCAGTACAAATCCAAAACATAGCCCCATACGAGCCACTGCGAAGAACATTAATTACCCCAGCTGAAAACAGCACAGGGGTGTACAAGACAGAAATTCAACATCTCCCCTTCCAGTAGTGAAGAGGTGTTTTATGAGCTCTTTATGTCTGACGGAATAGTAACCTTAGTGACATTGCTTATTTTTCAAAGGCGGTTCATCCTTGAAGATGCAGGAAATAAAGGAAAGTAAACAGATGTGGATGCGGGTAAGTCACTTTGAGATTACATATGGTAAAGGCCGTTAAAAATGTCTATTTAAAGAAAGCTTTTATTCTCAGAGGAGCAGGAGCAGGACTCAAGGAAGCAGACTGGCAAAACCACCTTCCAGTCACTAGCATTTCAATGCACTTGATATCTTCCTAGATAACAGCAGCAGCAGTAGCTTTTAAAATCTAATTCCAAGAGACTACCATGTCAGATTTCTACTGAAATGAAAGCGTAAAATGAGAATGCTATTTCTTCGGCAGTGGTATTATTTGCCTGACAGGCATGAAGAATATTGCACATGCCCAAGTCTTGGCTATGGTCTCTCTGCCACTTGCAGGAGAGCATGTAATCTCATACGGGCAGTCTTTCTCTAAATGCTATATATTTGAAACACTCAGCATTCTGTTTCACAGCTAATCTTTAATATAATAACAGGGTTTTATTCTTTCCCTTACACTGAAGAGTTAATGCAATGATGAAGCCTGGTTTTAACCCCTTCTACTTCTAATCAGAATATCCACTTGTTTTCAAGTAACTTTACCAGTACAAATGCATTTGAGGTATCATTGGAGGCATTTACAAAACTGAAGGACTTTGACATCTGTGACAATGAAAAATGAAAGAGCATGCATTTGACTCAATCTCTGTCTTGAATTTCCAAGAAATTGCACAAAGGAGGAGTAGCATCATCTGCTTCATAAACTAAGCACTTTGATATGGAAGTCACTGAGCAACAAACATAACCCAAGCAATATTTCCAATAGTATGTGTGCCAGTGATCCCCTCTGTAGGTTGGATGCAAACACGGTGCTGGGGAAAAGCACCAATATGGCAGCCCTGGTACACTGCTGTTTGCTTTCTTAAGCAGAAAAGACAATATGGACAGTAGCAAGGAAAAGTTCCCTCACATCTACATGCATTGCTTTTGTAGGAACCAGATTCCTTTCTTAGTCCTGCACTCTGACCAGTTACTACTGCACAGACACTTGAACAGTTAATATTGTTAAGCAAATCTTCTCCTTGGCTCCCTAAACCCAGGAGTTCCCACCCACACCACCACATGGCCACTGGGTACAATATGGGGATATGTTTACTTTGTTATCCTTCATTGGCTGCACAGGGATTTGTATCCCAACCCCTGTAAACAGTGTCAGCGCTGCAATGTCTTACATCCCTCGCATCCAGTTGCCTAAATGCAATGGAGAAAGCCGGGGCCTTAAAGCATTAACCACTCCCCCGTTCACTGAACAGCTCATTAAATGTACCAGCAGCAAGCCACTCATTAGATTCAGACTCTTATCCATCACCTTGAGATACCAGCTGTGATATCATTGATAAAAAGGACAAAGGATAAAAGAGATATATTGGATTTCATACTGTTCAGAACCCCTGATGGCTTGAGATGTAAAAATGCTATCATAACTTGGTATTCACTAAGTGTTATTAAAAAGAAAGGGTTCTTTCACTGGCAGGTTCAAAGGTGCTTCTCAGCAGCAACCATATACCCAAAGCCAATTCTTTTCAAGATGCATAAAAACACATTACACTGTGGATTTCACATAGCAAGGAAGTCTAAAAGACAGATAGAATTTGGATTTTTAAAAAATCCATTTTATAATAAAAAGAGACATTTGCTGATAATTTTTCAATTCTCCTCTTGCAAGGGTTTTATATTTCAAATTGAATGATAACATTTCTTTAATAATTTAGCTACTTTTTGGGGGGTGGGAGGTTATGTTTTTTCCAGACTTGGAAAACAGATGTGGGGAATATTTGGCCAAAATTTTGCAGTTCTAAACACAACAGACTCTGGAGTGGAAATTAAGACCGTGTGGGTTTGTAATATGACCTTCCTGTAACATTCATGCCAGATCCTCTTTAAGTACTTTTAACACTGCATACAGGGCCATAAGGAATCTTCTAAAAACATAGTTCTATGCTGCCAAAAAGAAAGGGTATAAATTTAAATACTGTACAGTTAGAAAAATATGGTCTGAAGATTTAATCTGCAGAGGAAATTACTTTGGGTATTAATATTAGTTTTCCTGATGTTGACTCATCATGCAAGTAACAAGTGTGTTACCTCATAGTTTTTGCAATATTCAACCTAAAACTTCAGTCCAAAGGACAGTAAAGTTGATCTCAACTCCTAGATACTACTCCACTGATTTTGAAGGAGCTTCCTTACTTCAGCTCAGGACTACACTCACAGACAATTGTTTCATTGTCATATGTCAAAACAAATAAATCTATATTCATAAAGAAATTTTTAACAGAGATCATCAGGCTATAATTTTTTTTTGTCATATAAATAAATTAATAAAGTAATGAGCTGAAAGTACACTGCATGTTTCTGTGTATTGCTGATTGCCAGCAGACATAGGGAGCTTGTCTGAGCTGAGACACAGCTAAAAGTTGATATTTCACGTGAAGTCCTATGAGCAGCAGTGAGAGTAATCCCCTTTCTACTATTTGATGAGGAAAGTTCATTGAGGAAGGGAAATAGCCATTGAAAAAAATAATAAACTTACTTAAGTAAGTTTGAACTGTGAAGCTTTGCTACTAGGACTGCCCTTCAGAGCAAAATACAATCTTGAAAATCGTAGAATCATAGAACTATTTGGGTTGGAAGAGACTTTTAAAGGTCATCTAGTCCAAATCCTTGCAATGAGCAAGGACATCTTCAGCTAGATCAAGTGTTTTTTGAGGTTGTCCTGTGTACAGCCAGGAGCTGGACTTGATGATATTTGTGGATGCCTTCCTACTTGGGATATTCTGTGATTCTACTCAGAGCCCCATCCAGAATGACTTTCAGTGTTTCTAAGTATGGGACATATACAGCCTCTCTGGTATCCAAAATATAGCCCATACCAGTCACTGTGAAAATTAACTCTACCCCAGCTGAAACCAGCACAGCAACCTGTGCCAGTGTTTCACCACCCTCACTGTAAAAAAACTTCATCCTTATATGTAGTTTAAACCTACCTTCTTTCAGTATAAAACCATTACCCCTTGTCCTATTGCAACAGTCCCTGCAAAAAGTTTGCCCCCATCATTTTTATAAATCCCTTTTATGCACCGAAAGGCTGCAATAAGGTGTCCCCAGAGCCTTCTCTTTTCCAGGCTGAACCCCAACTCTTTCAGCCTTTCCTCATGGGAAATGGGCTATGACCGTGTCTGTCTGTCCCTCCCCTGTACTCATTCCAGCAGGTCCATGTCCTTCTTCTGTTGAAGGCTCAGAGCTGGATGAGCAGGTGGGATCTTACGAGAGCAGAGTAGAGAGAGAGAATCATCTCCTTTGACCTCCTGATCACACTTCTTCTGACCCAACCCAGGATACAACTGGCTTTCTGGGCTGCAAGCACACCTTGCTGGGTCATGTCCAGCTTTTCACACCCAAGTCCTTCTCTGCAGCACTGCTCTCAATCCCTTCATACCCAAGCCTGTATTTGTGGTTGGTATTCTCTGAACCCATGTGCAGGACCTTGCACTTGACCTTGTTGAACTTCATGAGGTTCACAAAGGTCTGCCTTTCCAGCTTGTCAAGGTCCCTCTGGATGGCATCCCTTCCCTCCAACATGTCAACTGCACCATACAGCTTAGTGCCATTGGCAAACCTGCTGACAACACTGATGTTTAATGCATTAGTTTAGTATTAATCACTTTTGATCTGTCAGATTTAATTGTCTCAACCAAACTAGTAATACCTACAAATATTCACATGACTCCAAATTATGAAGGAAGAGATATCTGTTTACTGTAATTAACCTCCCTTTAATCCTGTGTTTCATACTTACCCATCAGTTTGCTGTCAATCTTGACCTTATCTGTTCTCATTGATAAGTTAAGTTGTAGGGTCTCATTTGCACCATAAGAGAACTGGAAAATATGACAAAATAGAGATATTTATACCTTCATTTGGCAAGGCTGATTTCATGCATTTTCTATGATTCTCAATAATCAGAACTGTGAAGATTTTAGAAACTTTCTCAGGCTTTTTGGCTTTTCTTCATCTTGGCCAAATACATTTATAGAAAAATGTTTTAATGAACCTAATCCTTCACAATCAGGATTTTCAGGTACCAAGGGACAACGATATCTGAATATTCACTTTTCATTCATTTAATTTACATTTGATTATAAGCAGCAAAAGTACTGTTACTGTGCAGGAAGTATAGCTGCTGACCCTGCTGAGTTCTCCCTTCCCACACCATCTGGCCCCATTACTTCTGTAGCCACAGCAGGCTTGCACCACATGGAGAGAAAATCTCTAGCATCTTTTGCAGTGCAACCTCCTCATTTTACAGCCAAATCACAGGGTTCATGTGGTCCAAGACATGAGCTTCTGCTCATGTGGAAAGACAGCAGCAGTAACAATTGTTGGGAAGGGAAAAGAGCAAAGAAAAATACAGAAGCTTTGTAAAACAAATGCTTTGTTCTAGGCACAAATGATGCTCATTAGTTCTCAAAACTACTTTTAGTGAGCTTGTGAGATATAAATTTTAAACTTTGAGTTCAGCAAATAGACTATTTTTGAAATACTATTTCCTTTCTTGGTAAAATATACCAAAGTGAAAGAAGCGTAACTACTTGTGAGAGACTGAAATTGTTAATGGCTTAATCATTGTTAAAATCACTGAAAGACTTTTGTCCACTGTAGCAAAATATGAAAAGAAGCAACTGCTCACCGAAGCCCATCCCTTCCCATATATGCCTACTAATTTGGACTATGATGGGAACTTGATAAGATAAAAGTGGTACTATTTTCCAATTATCCCAGGAGAAGAATGAATCCAGAAGTGTGAGAGACTGGAATGCTAATGGTTCAGACAATCAAGATGATGATGTGCAAAGTAACAGGCCAGGTGCTGAGGACATGCACACCCGACACCTCAGCCTACAAGCTGGGTGTTGAACAAGATAAGGAAAGAGGCATATCCTGTGAGGCAGGGTAGGGTTTCTTTGTCCTTACACAAATGACAGCTGTGCTAATTCCCCTCCTGGGAAGTACCAAATATTCATATTAAGCCTCAAGGTATTCATCTCTGCTAAAGGGCTATAATTGACTCAACTGTGCTGACATAACAGGCAGCTGTAACATCTTAGAAGGTGTCAAAGACTCATGAAATGTCACGTGATTAAGTATTATACTATCCATTGTAAAACTCCCTGGCCCAGGGGAGGTACTGATGGCGTTTCTACCCAGCCTAAGCACAATAAGACTCCCATGGACCTTCCCTCACCATCCTGGGCTTTCCTCAATGGATCCAGACTGTAACCATCACTGCAACAAGACTGGGACTCTCACCACCAAAAAGACCACAGGAAGAGGATCAATGGTACGCTATGGGAATGTTGGAATCCATGGAGTGGTGATATTTTTTCTACTTAATCTATTCCTCTGTGACTCTCTTTCCGTCCCACTGAACCCTCTCTTTTCCCTATTTCTTTCTACCTCAAACTTACTGTTAAATAAAAAAACTATACTACTGATTTCAGCATATGGTCTCCTTTGCACCTTAATTCAGGCAAAGGTATCTCTCTAATAATTTTAATAACTCTGAGCTAAAGATGTCGTCTTTGACTCCTATTGCCAAAGGAGAATCTCCATCAGAGGTGACCTTATTTTCTGAGGGAAACCCATATTACCTGTATAACACTGGATAAGTGTGGCTATTGGAACAGTTTAGAAGAAGAACTGAGTCTATTTGGTAGGTGAATTATATTTTTGCATTTACCTCTTTAGTCATGAATGAAAAATTTCCTTGATCTGATTCATCAACAGGAGCTTCAAATTCAAACTGGCTGTTTCCAACCATAAATTTTTTACCCTATGGAAGAGAAAAGTTCAGTTTAGGATTTGTATAGCATCACCAAGCATAGTAAAACACCACCAAGCAATATCCTGTTCAGCAATGGAAGTAATTGAGACCAAATGCAGAGGGCTAACCAGTTACAGTTATCTTCTAAAGCAATGCTAGTGAAACACTGAGCCAGAGCAAATCTGCTGCTTTGATGCACTCCTCCAACATTTGTCCACTAGCAGTTCAAGGAAAGCAAGATCATATGTAGCACTCTGTTTTAGGGATCAATAAGAAAAAGCTAAGCAATGTGAACATCTGGACATGAACACTGGATGGCTTCACACATCAGATGTGTTATTGACAGAGATGTATGAATTCTGCTCTTAAAGGTTTTTTCTGTAGGGATTCTGGGCAGACTAGCAATGCAAGAACTGTATGGGAAACTGGAATGGACATCTCTCAGCTCTTGCTGGCTTTCTCCTCCCTTACTATGATTCCTGTATTTTCACAGGATAGTCTTGGATGGTAGCACCAGTGTAAGGGCATTCCTGCATCCTAGACACTTCCTTTCCCTCTCTTCTCCCTAGGCCCTGAATCCATTAATTCCAGTCTTAAGCCTGAAGCACATACTGACCTTCACTGTACCAACAAAACTCTCAGCTTAGCTGGTCTGTGGTTCAGTCAAGGAACTGAGTTGGTTAAAATCCAAGGGCATCACTCCAGAACACTGTTTCTGTGCTGGGCCATTCTCCTGGCATAGGCAAGGACATCTTTCCCTAGGCCAGGTTTCTCAAAGCCCCATTCAACCTGGCCTTGAACACTTCTAGGAATGGGGTACCCACAACTTTCTTGAGCAACTAGTTCCAGTCTCTCATCACTTTCATTATAAAAGATTTCTTTCTTATATCCTATCTAAACCTACCTTCTTTCAGTTTAAAAACTATTGCCTCTTTTCCTGTCCCTACAGGACCTGGTAAAAAGTCTCTCTCCATCTTTCTTATAAGACCCCTTTATATATTAGAAGTTCACAAAAATGTCTCTCTGGAGCTTTCTCTTCTCCAGGCTGAACCACCTCAACTCTATGAGCCTTTCTTCACAGGAGAAATGCTACAGCTCTCGCACAGCCCTCTGATTATTTCCATATCTGTCCTCTGGACCTGTTGCAATAGGTCCATGTCTTTCTTGTATGGGGACCCCAGAGCTGGATGTAGTACTCCAGCTAGGGTTTCAGGAGAACAGACTGAAGGAAGATAAATCAACTCTTGTGACCTACTGGCCACTCTTGATGCAGCCCAGGATACCATTGCTTTTTTTGGGCTGCAGGTGCACATTGCCAGCTCATATCTAATTAGTGCAGTGGAAAGCTTTCCTATTGCACCTTCACTGTGACAGGTTGGGCAGTGGATGCAAGCCCACCAAGGTTTGGAGTTGAGGAGGACAATAAGTTTTAACAAGTTAAAGGGCCTGACTCTAGTGTCTGGGAGGTTTATGTTACAGAGGGAACATATCTTTTACTTCTTTCTCAGAAGTTACATACAGAAAATAAACTACTGACTCAGCCTTGTCTGAGACTTTACAGCCCATTCTGCTTTACAGAAAACATCTACATACTCCAAGCTGTAAAGCATCTCTGTACAAATTTTTTTAAATTTTTATTATTCTTTTAGGAATGCTGCCTTGTTTTCCCTACTCCACATATTTTAATATAACATATATTTTTCAAAAGTGTTCAAACTGTGCTGTTGTGGTGTAAGGCTTTCCCACATGTTTAACAGCAGGTGCTGGGAGAGATGGGGAGCTCCAGTGTGTGTGACAGCTGATACCTGGAGAGCATTGAAATCAGAAGTGGCTATAGCAGGCTCTTGAGCAGAAGGCCACAGAGCTCACAGTCAGCAGTCTGGATGCAAGATACATGTAGCAAACACTAGGAAGCAGATTACACATCAGACATACACGACAAAGAGAAATCCAAATGGGAAATTATTTTTAATGAAAATCTTTGGTGGGATAATAAGGTTAACTTGATGCTGCTGCATCTGTCTCTCCTACTCTGCCAATCTTTCAAGGACTCAGCTGGAGAATGTCTCTCAGAAATTGCATGCAATATGACTGATCAGGGCTAAACTTTCCTTTCAACTGCCTATCCTGGATGAGGCTATTCCCAAAAGAATAACAACAGCTTGGATTTACGTCCCCTTCCTACCGAAATACTTTCAGAGGAAGGAGGGGCAGAAAAACAGTCAACGGCTTCTCCTGTTTTAGTCTGTTTCCCTCCAGTGAAAGTCCTCATGAGGAAACTTAATCATGTACTTTAAGCATTCACAAGTTAGGAGGCACATACAAAATGTGCAAGCTTATACTTTCTCCCTCAATTCTAAATAGTAGTTTTTTAAGACATTCACCTCTCCTACTCATTTAGTAAGCCCTCCACTGCTCATCTTCACCTAGAAATGAAGATGCTTACACACAGAGTGTTGGCTAGTGCACTTAGTCACCCACGAAAAGGCTGGTTGTGCATTGCCATTTTAAGTAAAGCACATGTTAAACCAAGATAATAGAACTAGTAACTCAAAATGACAACAGAACATTAATTTTTGCTTTTTCTAAGCAAGAATTTAGGCACATAAAGTGGATATACCAATGTTCTAATCAATAAAGACCCTAAATGTGCTCATAGCTGCATGACTGCTAGCTCTAAACACACTGTAATGCCCAGTATATCCTGTGGCAAAATTGTTCCACATGAGAAGTCAAATGCTATTTTGCATTTGGGCTGCAGGCCAACCCCTACAAAATATCTATCGATGGCTTCTCCTGAGCCACCCTGATTTCCATGAGGCGTTCACCAAAGGCTGAGTATAAGTTATGCCCTTACCCAAATGAATTTTCTATCATCAAAGTTACTGCTTCACATAGCATGACCTCACAGGCATGAGTGCTGATTACGACATGATTATGACTATTTTATGCCTTATTTGTCTGTTATCACATATACTTAGAGGTCTGTGTATACAGCTGTAGTAACTGTGTGTGCCTATTCAAGTACTGGCACTGAAAGCATTATATTGTTTTGACTTAAAAATACACCTCTGTAGCAGGATATATGGAGTTGATCCTGTGACAGAGATGACATTCTCACATGGCTCTCACCCCCAAAAAATTACTCTGGCATCATTTGACACTCACTGGTCTCCAGCATCTTTCCAGCTTTGGGCCTATCCATTCACCTTGACTTAGAGAGACTTGAATTCCTTGTAAACTTTCCCAGGTCCAAGTTAAAATAAATACATAATTAGGTCTGTTCTGCTGGCAAATTGTTAAACACTGCTACCCATGATGAAGCATTCAAACCCCAGGATGTGTCTCTGGTTTTGTTAAATGCAACTGACATCTCACAGAATTTAAAAAAAAAAAAACAACAGTTTTTTTCCTATTCTCTTTTTGTTATTAGTAGTTCAGAAAGATTAAAGTGCTTAATCACAGAATGATAAACTAGATGAAGGACTTTTTGGATTCCTGTTGCTGCTTCTCCTCCTTGGAGGAAAAGGGTCCACTAGAAGTCAAATTCAGCACAACTGCCCTGAATTTGTTCTTGAGAGTGGCATTTCCACTTATATCTAGGGAGCAGAAAAGATTTTCCTCTTGTGCAGAAAAACAGCTCTTCACAATGTTAAACAAAAGAAATGTGAGTCTAAACTCTGGGATACTTTTCAATTCTTAGCAAAGAGAATTGTGGCCTTTAAGAGAAGTGTTGTGTGCCACGTGTTGCACACAGCCAGACATCCTACCAGGGACCAGTCCTAGTATCTCGGAGAACAGACCAAATGCATCAAATTTCTTTTAGTTGTCTGCATATATTTTAAGGTCTTCAAACAAAAATGTTTATTTTTGAACATATGTTTGTATAGCATGGTCTTCATATATGTCTATAGTAGTGACACACAGCATGGTCTTCACATGATTACAGCGCTTACAGGTTGCCTTTTACCCTTCTCTGAATGCCCTTCTTACATTGCTACTCTTCAGACCTGTTGACACCTTTTCCATCCCTTGGCAGGTGTAGCAGAGGTGACAGAAGGAATTTACAATCTATACAACACTTCAGTTTGTAAAAGGAAAAACAAGAGCCTTCTTTCCCTTGATAGATGGCCAGTAGTTAAAGAAATCAATGCACTCCCCAGCATATCTATTCAAATTTACACAAAGACAACACAGAAACAAAGAATAGCAACTAATAATAATACTTAAGCTATTATCTAAAATAGTTTTAAAGCTTCATTTTTATTCAACTAACAATAACATTTTATGCATTGTTTATGTTACAAGACAATGAAAAGCTTGGGGTCAAATTCTGACTTCTCAGAAGATTTGTAATTTATTTTATAGAAGCAAGTACTGAGAAAGAGAAGCCTTTGCTATGGTTAAGAAAATGTCTCATCTGCTGGTTTGATAGTCACACACAAAAGCAAAAGATTATTTTATCCAAACTAAGAAACAATTAATTTCTGAGTGCATTTTTATGTTTGAAAGGTGAAAACTGCATTAAGCACACCGAATGATGTCATTCTAGAACAACAACAAAAACCACCAAGTATTTAATTAGAAAAAGGATATGAAACATTCACAATTCCTACATCTCCTCTCATTTCATTAGATGAAAAAAATTGTCTGGTGTTTCAGTGGATCTTAAATTACCCCAAACAATTTTAGTAGTTAAAATATTTTCTCCAGCTGTGATACTCTCTTGGTGATGACTCTACCACAGTAACTAACATTATGCCAAACTTGAATGTGTAACTCTTTTCTTTCTTTAAAACCAGTTATGACCAGATCTCCAAGGCATGTAAACTAATGCTTTAGTTTAGGGGTGTGGATGCAGTTCAAGTGGCATTCAAGTGACAGGTAGCTTTGAATTAATCTGCTTACCTGATAATAATCTAGATGCCTTCCCTCAAAATACACAGTTGTTCGGTATTCCATAGGTATTATTGGAGGGTCAGGGTTTAGAAACTGTGGGCATTCTTCTTCCTGGAGAGCGAAATATTTCATATGTTATTACAAATAAAAGGTCTTATCACAACAAGCTCCAATGGCCTTCGGACAATAGAATGATTGTTCTGAAGAACTTCATGCTTAAAATACAGTGACAGATTTGATTACACCCTTTCAAATTAGACATGCTAAAAATGACTGCAGCATATGTCAAAGCTGTGGGTGATTATCTTTTCCTGCCTTGAAATCTTGTTCCTCCCATTGAAGCAAAATAGTAAAAGGAGCAGAAATATCCTTTCAGGAGTTATTCAGTCTCACTGCCCCTCCCCAATCACACCCTTAAATTCCCACCCCCGCACTGTCACTAAAAAAAAAACAGCTTACACTGCTGGAGTTCACTTTCAGATAATTTTTAAATCCCTAATGCAAGCAATTGATATGAGAGATAAAGCAAACAAAATACTGAAGTGTTCTAATAAAAACCTAATAACCTTATTTTAAAACATTACCATATTTTGTTTAATCACATCCTGTATTGAAGAGGACTCTTCACAGATATGTCTCTTCCAGTCCCACTGGCAATTCCATCTATTGCTTGCACAGGAATAGCATCTACAAATATAACATGGTAGTCATGACAAACTGTTAGGCTTTTACCCCACTACAAAAAAAGTAAATGAAATTCCATGTCTATTCATAGAGGGTAGAGCAGTCTGTTATAATGTCCTTACTATATTAAGCTGAAAACTTTATAATAAGAACAGTTCAAGAAACCTAAAAAGCTATTTTATACATTAAATATTTGAGCAAGGATCAGAAAACCATAGCATCTTGCACAACCTTTGAGATCAAGCCTGAAAATACTGGAAGTGATTTTGATCAACCTTCATACCTTTATAAGGATGAACAAAGGTTTGGGCTGGCTGTGCCAGCCCTTGGGCAGTAACTAGAGCAGAGCAGATGCTGGGGGCAGAGTCAGTTTTGACTGTCCTTCTTGAAAGCATCACAACCCAAAGCACCAACCTATCATTTCAGGGAACAAGTAGGCAAGCAGATATCCACATTGCTCACCTGCAGATACATCAGCAGCTACACAAATGGTAATCCAATGAACTGGCCTTTAATTATATGTGCCATGAATATTTTTATTCCACACTTTATGTTACTGGCTCACCTGGTGCCCTTCAACCATTTTTAAGCTGCATTTAAATGTAAGAAAAAGGATTTGGACAGTGGCAAACTTTGAGAGTGCCAAAGGTTTAATTATGAAATGACTGAGTAACTCAGCTGTCAGTTACCTCACACACAAAGCTAGAGGATTTAAACACTTCAGAAGCTGAAATACTTACGGCTGATTTTCAATAAGATTCATTGCTTCTTCACAGTCATAAAAAGGGTAAGTATGTGATGCAAAAAATATCTTGTTCTCTTCAAAGGTTAACTGAAGTGGAACTGAAACATGATCTATCACAAAAGAAAAAAAAATCCAAATGGTTGTTGAATTCTTCAGCTCTCAAGCTGAATGATACAATGACAACACTTATTATTTTACAGGACATAAGCAAATATTTAACTATACTGTTGACACTGGATCTCACGACTTTAAGTCTATAAGTTCTGTTTTGTCTTTTTGACTTTACAAAATTTTCAGCACATAGTTCTCAGAAGAAAAGCAGAAATAGAAAAAAAGGAAGAAGCAAAATTAAAGAATAGCTTTGTTTTATGGAATTGTTTCTTAGTGGTGCTATCATCATGCTAGAATTTTAAAGAGCCTAGAAGAACAAGGAAAATTGAGTATGGAGATAATTGAACACAAATGAAAACTGGCACAGGAACAGTCATTTTAAATAAAACATTTTCTTAAATATGAATATGTCTGCTTGTAAAATTACTTCTTTAATTTGTGAATTAAAACTGTTGTCATGTGAATTAAAGCAAGTGATCTTTGTGGCTAATGCCCAACAGTGTCTGCAACACTAAGTTACCACAGGCACTTGTGAGTTTCAGTTTGCCATACATGATTTCTCCACAAATGTACTTCTCATCTGGATTATTACTAAACTAAGAGCGGTGCTTCCTCAGTGAAACTGTTTGAAATACCTTTTGCAGAAATCATTAAGCTCTTACAATAAGCTATTTCACAAGCTATTGAGCAATCTCAAACTCTGCTTTCTTGAACAGGTTCTTGGAAGACCATCAGCTGCTTGGCTGGAAGTTACCTTTGCCTGCATTGGGTCCCCTTGAATATTTCAGACTGATAGGAATGCCAGGGGATTTCCTAACTACAGGACTGTGAAAAAGCATCCTTCTTAGGAATGTCCTGTTCCTTTTGGAACCAACCACAACTAAAGCAACCCAGACTTTTCCAACACCAGTAGGATTTCTTAACAGTAACTTGATGGCTCAGGACTTTTTGTCACATGCTGCAATGAACATACAAGTATCTTAAGGGCAGGTATCAAGAAGATGGTGCCAGACTCTGTTCAGACAGAACAGGAGGGTCCATCTGAATGTAAGGAAAAACGTCTTTACTTTGAGGATGACAGAGCACTGGAACAGGCTGCTCAGAGAGGTTGTGAAGTCTCCTTCTCTGCAGATACTCAAAACGTGCCTGGACATGATCCAGTGTAATCTGCTCTAGGTGAACCTGCAGAGGGGGTGATCTAGATGACCTCCACAGGTCACTTCCAATCCTAACTATTCTGTGGTTCTGTGAACCACTGCCTGTGTAGCTGCCTGCCTTCTGATGGTGCCTGCTGAGCTTCTGAGCATCCTTATATTACTTTTGAACATCCTTTCAGATGAATCCCCATGCAACCAACTCAGAGAGATGTATTATTTCTAGGTGATTTGCTTACTCTAATGCCTTCTCTGACAGGTTTCTAGTCTCACATTTTATGCTGGATGACATCAAGATGCCATGGTTATCAACCATTGCTTTATGGCCTACTTTACAAAATATTTAGGGAATGTGAATTGGCCCTAAATAACAGAGGACTGTTTTAACACTTAGCAGAATCTGATAGTGTGACACACCTCACCTAGTGTAAAATTCAACAATAAGATTTTAACATAATTTTTCTTCCTTCAACTGAAACTGGATTTTGACTCCTTCCAGCCTTAAGACAATTGAAACTTATCTTAAAATGTGCTTTCAACTACTGCTCTGACAGTTCATGACTGTGATACATATAAAACATTTATCCTGAGGGGTACTCTGCAAGCTGTAAGAGCACCTGTTTGTTGTTTGCTGTTCCTTCTCAGTTTTTAAAACTGCTGTGTAACCAGTTTCAGTCCCTGTGTTTATGCATCAAGATGTATGAATTAAAGCACCAACAAAGCACTGTCTAGGAAGTGAATTATGGCTGGCAACAGACCTTAAGCCTATAATCAGTGGTTCAGAACAACGATGCACTCTTTAATTATATGAACAAGTATTTTTCCATGAGACTTACTACTGCAGAAGTTGGAGAACACACAGTAAAGAGGCAGAAGGCTTTATGACAGAAAGAACAGTCTTGTAACCGGAAAACAAGACACTAGACTAAAGCAAAACTAAGACATCAGACATGAAAAGCTTCACAATTGAAGCACATATACATCGCTTCTGACTCCACAACTCAGATTAGAGTAACTGGGTTTTGTTTGTTTGGGGAATAGCACCTCTCTGGCTCCAAGTCTATGTCTCTACCAAGCTACTGTTTCAAGTTCCCAGCAGAAACACTGGGAATGCTATAGCTTATAAATACATCAATGCAAAATGTTTGAGCAAATGAACAGTTCAGCAACAGACTGTTTGGAGAAAGGAACTGGAAGAGGGGAAAAAAACCACCTTGTATGCACCTCATATAAGAGCATCACATTAGAAAAGCAGTCTATGTTATTTTCTCTTATTATCCATGCAGGGTAGCAGTATTTCTTTACCTTGATGTTTTGGTGTTGGAGGAATTATATCAGGTGGATCACAGATAATAACACCTTCTTTCAACTGAGCAGAACGCGTTGTTTCCCCAAAGGTGCACCAAACCTTGTCACTCGCAGTCAAAGTTGGCAATGGACTTACAGTCAGTTCCACCTGGAAACAATTTAAAAAGGGTAAAATATTTGGAAGAGATGAGCCAAGACCCTATAAGACTGATAGTCACAGTATTTCAACTGCTTTTGGTTGTTGTTTTGCTTTGATTTTTTGTTTTGGTCAGTGGTGATATTTTAGCTAGCATCACAGAAGATGACTCTCCTTTTCAATTTTTATTTCTTCCCATCTGGTAATCTTTTCTCCTTATACCTCTACAAATTTTTCCAGGCTGGGTCTATGCTGAATTATACAGACACAAAAATCTCTTGTCCTGTCAAGGAACAAAAATGTCTGTACAGACACACCCAAACCCCTTTATTCTTGTCTTCCACCTCTAGTTTTGCAACAGTAAATAGAGTGGTTAACACTTAAATCCTGACAAACTTAATTAAAATTACATTAACCTTCTGTGTTACTAGTGAATACTGGAAACAAAGCTGGATAGACTGGAAATGCTTTGAAAGGGATGAACAGAAATTTGGCTTCCTCAAGACTCAATATAACCACAAAAAAGCCACGGAGATCTATCATTGCTGCTGAAAAAGGATTTCTGGGTGATGGTGAGATGTTAACCTCCTTCAGGAAAGACTGTATGTGAGAAACTAAAAGCAAAATGAAATGGGAAAACTTAACAAGGAAAGAGGACACAATTGAAATGAAATTTTGGATGCTGTCCTTGGCCTAATGTTTCAGGTGTGTTCATTATAGTTTAACTTTTTCCATTTTGTATTGCCAGTAGAAATGACAATCACCCTTTTCTCACGGAAACCAGTTACACTCTACTGATGTCTTTATTCAACATAGAAATGGCCCTAATACGATGCTATTTTTATCAGTTAGAAATGGGATTAAAGTGGCTTGAATGACAGTATCTTTATTTCTAATTAAGAGGAATTAAAAGCCATTTACTGATTTTACTTGCTGAGCACCCCTGGGAAGGCCTTGGTCTACACTGGCATGCTTCATTTGGAAATGGAGCAAGTTATGACACCCTGGTCACACTCGAAAAACTCAGTTTTGTTGCCACTGAGTCATTTTGTATGCTGAATTTACGTTCTCCATGTACCCAGCCAGACTTTGCTGTGTATGCAAATCCACTGCTGATTTTAAAGCAACAGCTTATGGCTTCACTGCTTACTTAAGTTTATGCTCAAGTAAGCTGAAAGGGCAGCGTGAAATCTCCCCTACCAATTACTTTTTATGGGTTATACAACACTGTGCAACACTTCCATAATATTCAGATAAATGTAAGTGCTTTATCATCCATGCTAGTGCATCACTTAGGTTTACAGAGAAGGTTAAATTAAAAAACTTCTTAGATGAGAATGTGAACTGCAACCTGCAAGAACAGCAGGCAAGAAAGAGCACTGTGAGAAATGCCAGAGACTGAGCTAGTGAAAACTCTATCCTATTCCTAGTCTTCACTGTGCATAAAGATATGCAGATATTCATCTTCCTGGTAGTCACATCAATGTGCTTTAAGGAAAACATTTTCCTGTTATACCTTAGCAGGGGCTCTGCGACTCATATTTAGAGGCTCTGCACTAATGATAGTCACACATGTACCGCTTGGACTCCACAGCCAGTGGTTCTCCTTATCGGCTGTTCCACAGTCTGCCTTCTTTGTGCACCTGACAAAAAGGAAATAAAACAAAAAAAAAAGCAGTATTATAGCTGGACTCTGCTTTCTCCGAACTGTGCAACAATTTCAGGATTAGAGACTGAAATCACAGCATGCAATGACTACAAATTTGCTTTAATATTGATTAGTGGGGTTGCTATTAAAGATGTTTTAATAGAATAAGTGCTGTAATAATTACTGATGGTTTGATATGCCAAAAGCAAGTGTGTATACTATTTTGGACACCACCTGGAATTAGACAATCCAAATGCACAAAGAGGCAGTAATATTTAGCACAGTAACCATAAGGCAATGGAACCATTGCCTGATCATCTGAAACCAAACTGATTTTTCTTCATTGTAATATATTACAACATTCTGAATGAGTGGGCACAGTCTGTTTCTTCTGCAGGTCAAATGGCAGACACCTGTGTGTCACCAGTGATAAGACACAACACTCATGAGAGTAAAATGTGACAGAGAGCTATTGCTGAGGGCATGCAAGCTTGTGGAGAGCTTCTGTGAAATCACAGCACTGGAAATGTTACTTTTATAGTGAATATTTTCATTAACTCCTAATGACACCACTATTTAAGACCTCTCCCTGGTGAGGTCCTGTTAAAATTATGGGAAGACAAGAGAGGTTGTACAGCCTCACAAAAGAACTGGGAGATTTTCCCAGTTCAAATACAGGAAGAAGAGATACTGCAGTGCAGAAGCTGCATATGTGATTACAAAAGCTTGTAAAAAAGCTTGTAGAAGTGTGTGTGGGTACAGTCTCGGGTGTATTCTTTCCATTCTGTGCAAAGTTTAGGAGTAAATGCTGTAGGACCTCTGGCTGCTGCAGCAAAGGAGTATTAACTCATGAGCGCCTTTAACACAGTTGTTGCAAACCTCCTTTAAACAAATCATTTACATACAGGGCCTACATTCACACAACATATCCCTAAACACATTACTAAGTGCTGTGTGTAATCATGAGACAGAACTTAAATTTAGACATGAAACACTTTTTTCTCCCCATTGGAAATAAATACTAGCAAATGTGAAAATTCATGTTTGCCTCTTCTCAGAAACCATTAATATTTTGAGATATTGAGGTCAGTGGTCATATCAGAAACCTGAAGGGAAATCTAGAGAAAATTGCCTTTCTTATGATATATGACACAGCCTTCAACTCCCAGCAGTCCAAGAGGAGTTCGAGGTTATATTCCAAATCCTCAGGTTTCATCCACAGCAACTGAAACCCCAGCTGGGTGAGTTACAGTATATTACATAAACCTGCACACACTGCATAAGTTTCTCTGCAGTGCTCCATATTATGCTACATCAGGCTGATAGGTAACCTATATGTGATAGTTCACATTTTCAGGCAGGAAGGTAGAAGACTGAAATTCATCTGCATATTATAATTAAACAGCCCCTTTGTTCCAACAGCAAGAAGTTCGAATTATGAATTCCCAGCCACTCATGCCAAGGGGTTAATTAACTTAGTAGTCGAAAAGAGAACTGCAGGACCGCTCTTCCCTCTCGGCACTCCAATCAATGCAGAGTGCAAAGAGACATTACAGAGCTGTTCAGTACTGTCCTAGTTTACATGTGTTTGAATATTCATTCAGTGAACCTCTGCAGATAGTCAGCCAAATGCCACTTTCTGCTCTCTTACAGGTAGGTGAGGGTTCCCTGTAGCTACATGTCTTGATAGATGAAGTTTATATAAAACCAGCATTTCAGCTACACACTTTATTTCAGACACAGAGCAGTTTTTTCAATTTATGTTCTATTTTACAATTTCCTGCTCTACTTAAAATACACGCTATATTTTCTGAGTTTGAAATAGGGAGCATTTTTTTATCTTCTGGGAGAACATTTGACCATACAGTTCAAGGAGAGATAAAAAATACAGTTAGAAAATGTATAATCATTCTCAGCACCAGCAGAAAAGTATGTATTTTCCCAAATTAATCAAATCTGCAGAAGTAAACAGGGACTTTTTGTATGCACAGAATATTGGTATTAATGTCTGTGTGATAAAATTAAATCACTATCAGGAGCATAAGGCTGAGTACAAAGAGCTGGGATCGCTCTGCTGAGCAGCAAACCACAGCACGTGTCAAAACCTGAGCTATTGCACAACCTGTACCTGAGCAAAGAGCAGCAGCACTCACCTGCCCTCTCTCACACACCAGCCGCAGTACGGATCCCTCGCCTGGGCACACTTCTCACAGTCTGAATATTGGTGGCAGTCCTGCACAGGTAACCGATACACCTGCAGAACCAAAAGCAAGGCAAACCATAACATCTGAAGAAGGCACAAGGAAACAGAAAAGTTCGTAGACCGAGCTGTACAGTGCCATTGCATGTGGTAGCAGAAGACCCTAGAGTATTATCATCAGAGCTCAGCCTGATCTTAAAACAATACATACAAACCCAGTCTTTTTTCCTCCTTTAAAAAAGTCCAAATTCACACACCTTTTCCTGATTTCCCCCCCTCCAATATTACCTAATCTGTCTTCAAAGTATTGTACGACATTGTTATAATCAAGAATCCTGAGCAAGTCTTACAAAAATTGAGCTTTTCAGTTCCTCCAGTTATGTTACTTCTGAAAATCTGCATTACAGCAGTCACCTCAGGACAGAAACTATATTAACCATGTTCTAAGTTCACGAAACAGCTACTGCAGGACAGATACCTTCAGAAGGCTAACTTGGTGCTGGCTAGATAATTTTTTAACAGAATATTCTCCCCTCCATGCTACTAGCATGGAGCTGAAATTGTTTGGAAATGCACTTTTAGCCAGAAGGCATTTCAGAAAGTCTGCAAGTGTGAGAGAGCCAGAGTGCTTCAGATTACTGCGCTTCTCCATGTATAACCCTCCACCATGGAATATATTCACAATATAAAATAGAAATAATTATGACAGGAAGCAGCAGGGAAAAGAACATCATCAGTTCTCATGTCTCAGTCCCCCGGTAAATACTCAGCTTCTGGTTTTGATTTCCTTTGGTGCTGAGAATAAACAACTTTGGTGCACAGACAGAGGAGCCAGCAGACAGCCATTCCTTTTGGCTACACTGCTAAATGATGCAAGAGGAGAACAGGACATACATCTTCCTGTTGATGACTATGTTTTACTTCTAAAGAGCAAAAAAAGTCTAACAACAGTAACTCTGAGATGTAGGCTTTCTTATAATCTCATTTAAAACAACTCGCAATTACAAAGCTACTTTAACAGCCTGAGTTTGGCCTTTTCTTCACATTTGGAGAGTTAAGGAAAAAGACTCACTTAAGGAAAATGTCAATATTGTGCAGTTTTCTTCCATTTATTAACACAGGGCTTTACCTTTTCAGCATTCTCTTCTTTTTAGCTAACTGGAGCTGAATTACTGGCACTCTTTCTCTAACTGGTATCCATGGGTAATTGAATATCCAGTGAATGGGGTTTTTTTGTGACAAAATATTTCTTTCATAATACTGGCAGGCATAAACAAGCCCTAGAGTTGCTGTCTCTGCAAGTTTCATGTGACCTTAATGATTAAAAATAACCCCGAAAAAGCAACTCCATTTACGGATAGTTTCAAAATGCAAAGAAACTAATTTTAGAAATTTTCTAGTTGGCCCTCTAAATCAAAATGTGTTAAAAACAACACGAAAACAAGCTAGTGATCATGGTAAGTGACTGGCACAGTCTTCTGCTTTTCTCACAGTACAGTATGCACTGTAACGAATCTGGGATCCTATCAGTGATTTACACTTGCAATGAACCAGCATGAGCAGTTCAGGGGTGTTAAGCTCCTTTCCCAGTCCCCCAAGAAGCTGCAAGGGGTTTCTCCTGCTCTCTGAAAACATCTCTTTTGAAAGCATTTGCTCCAGGCCACCCACTGCTACTGACACCACAGCAGAAACTGGGAGAAGAGGAGAGAGGAAAAGCGAAACAGAAAAGGAAGAGCTTGATTCTCACTATGGCACTTAACCTCTGTATCATTCTTGCCTGTATTTGACCTGATTTCTTTTTAAAGGCTGCTTCAAGTTATCACCTACCACATCACAACCTCCATTTTGCTCAAGTGCTTACAGAGCCCAAGCAATTCATTTCCAAATGCTGAGGTAGGCTGCATCTTCCTGGTAGCTCAGCAGCATGCATGTCTACCAGAACAACTATCTGCCCTTTATTGTTTACCTTATTTTAAATGACTCTAAACCATTTAAATTCAAAAAGCAGGGTTCTGATATCTCTACTCCTAGAACTCAGAGCCATGTTTAACCCAGAAGTGCATGTTACAACATTTATTCTTCTCCCTTCGCTTACATCGCTTAGTTTCTCCCAGCTCCGAAGGCCTCTATTCTCCTCCTGTCTATCTGCTTCTAAAAGTGGGTGGGACTGCTCATCATAATTAACTCCTGCAGATGACAGTAATGTAATGCCATTATAGAGCTCCCAACTTCAGCTATTCATATTTAAGCTAAACAGGTTTTGTAAAAGAAAACTATTATTCACATTATTCATAAACTGCAGCATCTACAAGAGCTACTTGGAAAAGATTAGTTAAATCCTTTCTTTGGCAGAAATTCCCTGCTTTCTAACTTTAAATGTTTTGGAGAGATGGAATGATTTTTTTGCAGGTTTTCTAAAAATAAAATAAAATAAAATTGTCTGTGGCCTTTCTAAATTCTATTATTTCAAGCTGACTGTCACCAGAAAACCTGTCTTCCTTCTAGGTTGCTGTTATCCCTTACACTGCTCAACAGCACATGTTGTAGCCTTGTGGGGACCTCAGGGCTTTTATGTAATGTGCCAGTTTGTCAAATATGATGCCAGGCCACCCAGAGTTTTGTGGACAATGTTGAAGTTTGGAGTTCTGTTCGAAATCTGAATAGAAGCCAAATGAGAAGTATCAACTACTCAAAAAAAAAAAAAGAAGAAGAGAAGAGAAGAGAAGAGAAGAGAAGAGAAGAGAAGAGAAGAAAAAAAAAAAGAAGAGAAAAAAAAAGAAAAAAAAAGAAGAGAAGAGAAGAGAAGAGAAGAGAAGAGAAGAGAAGAGAAACGAAACAAGAAGAGAAACGAAACAAGAAGAGAAACGAAACAAGAAGAGAAACAAGAAGAGAAACAAGAAAAGACAAAAGAAAAAAAAAAGAAAAGAAAAAAGAAAATAAAAGAAGCAACCTCTGTCTCACACTGCTATATTCTTTCCAATGTGGTTCTGACCTGAAAACTTTCAGCTAGACCATAACATTCCTGCAGCAGGAATTTATATTAATCCTTTTATAAAACAGCCAGAAAATATTCTTCTTTTATTGTTTTTCCAAATACTCTCCTTTCACTGCCCCCTCATTCTTCATGTGTTGCTGCTGCAAAGCATCTCCCGTGCTGTGTTCTGTGTCACTGTCAGGGCTGCAGATGGTCACAGCCTGCTACCCTCCTTGTACCAGAGAGCTGCTGAACCAAGCGTTTGACACTGGCAGCTCCAGCCTCCACAAAGATGAGTGTCAGAAGAGGGTTACAGCTAGAAGTGAGGAAGAAATCTGGTATCCCTCTCGTTTCCTACTTGCTTTTTTCTCCCTTTCTTTACAAACCTCCACTGTGCTCTCAACTGACAGCACAAAGAAGGGGAACCTAGAAGAGACTGCCTTGTGCCTTTCCTAGGAAAGCTGGACTTTTCTTACTGCATGCAAGCAGAAGCTTGAACAAAAGTGTTTCCCAAATATGTAATTCTCTCCATTGCTTCTTAGTTCTTGACAGTAAGACCCACTACAACTCCTGGTGGCTTTACAATTGTGTAAATGCTATTATGTCAGTTACCAGAATCCTAAGTCCTGAAGTACTCTTGAAAAGAACTGATGGCAGGTAGACTGGTGCCCCACATACATCCCATTGAGCACTAGGGCTGCCTGACCCCGAGGCTTTCTGGTGCCAAACATCTCCATCTTTCTCACAGCCCCTGTATGAGAGCTTCAGAGGAGAACTCACTTCCCATTCCCAATCACTAAGCATCACAGATATAAAAGTCCTCCAAATCACAATAAACAAGTCCATCAGCTTAGACTTGGGAAGGGTCTTCATACACATGGAATAGGAGGAGTGCCACCAAACAGGGTGACTTCCAGGAACAACTGAGAATTGTATAAATCTCAGGTCAAGTTACATAGAAAGTGAAAGCAGGGCTGGTCCTTAATGCAAGCAGGAGACGTTACCTTGTTTGTGGTCATCACATACAGATTTTCTTGTGTTTGATCAAGGACCAGGTCTTTCTTTATGGGTTTGTTTAGTTCAATAGTAAGAGAGCTGTACTCAGTTGCAGTGGATGACAGGAACACCTGGAAGAAAGAAGTGGTTAATGTTGCTCTTTTTCACCCAAATATTATTATATGTGGCTACTGCTGTAAAAGACAATAAAAATGTATCTAAAAATACATTAACACCAAAAGGAGGACTAAGCAGAATTTCCATACTTTATTAGTTGTGGGGGGAAACATAGTTAAAAGAAAATGACAAAATGGCAGAGGTACTTAATGCCTTCTTTGCCTCAGTCTTTATATAGTAAGACCAGTTGTTCTATCAGTACCCAACCTCCTGAGCTGAAAGAAAAGGCTGGAGAGCAGAATGAAGCACCCATAATTCAAGAGGAATTGATCAGTGACCTGCTACACCACTTTTACACACACAACAAGTCTCTTGGTACTGAAGGGAGCTGGCAGAAGAGCTCCCTGAGCCACTTTCTACCATTTACCAGCAGTCCTGGCTAACTGGGGAAGTCCCATTTGACCGGAGGTTAGGAAATGTGACACCCATCCATGAGAGCAGTCAGAAATAGGATCTGGGAAATTACAGGCCTGCCAGTTTGACCTGGGTACCAGGGCAGGTCATGGAGCAGGTCACCTTGAGTGCCATCATGTGGCACATGCAGGACAACTAGCGGATCAGGCCCAGCCAGCACAGGTTTATAAAAGGCAGGTCCTGCTCGACCGATCTAATCTCCTTCTATGACAAGGTGACCCACTCAGTGGATGGGTGAAGGGCTGTGGATGTTATCTACATACACTTTACTAAAACCTTTGACACTGTTTCCCAAACATTCTCCTCGAGAAGTTGGCTGCTCATGGCTTGGGTTCACTGGGTAAAAACCTGGCAGGAAGGCCAGCCCCATAGAGTGCGTTACGTTCAGCTGGTGGCCAGTCGGAAGTGGTGTTCCCCGGGGCGCAGTATTGGGGCCAGTCCTGTTTAATGTCTTTACCAATGACCTGGCTGAGGGGATTGAGTGCACCCTCAGTCAGTTTGCAGGTGACACTAAGCTGGGTAGGAGTGTTGATCTGCAGCAGGGTAGAAAGGCTCTGTGGAGGGATCTGGAAAGGCTGGATTGATGGGCCAAGGCCAACTGTATGAGGTTCAATAAGGTGAAGTTCTGGGTCCTGCACTTGGGACACAATAACCCCATGGAGAGCTACAGGCTTTGGGTAGAGTGTCTGGCAGAAACACCACAAACATGTCAAGCCTTGAGCACGACACAATCAGAATTTATCAGGGCTTCAGCTGGGGCTTTGTATTGTCACTTCTGTTCACTGAATGGCCAGAATGATTACAAAATGAAAAGTTGCTCTTAAACTAGTATGGGCTTGAATAGAGATAAGGCTAGAGCAGCTGTTAGATTACTAAAGGCTGTTTATATAAACCTCTCAGTAGGTACGTAATCCTTTGGGAAAAGTGTCATTCAGGCAATGCTAATTCAATCTGTGTATTGGATAGCTGAGGCACATCAGAAATAATGCGGTTTCTCTTTGAGATTAAAAATACCAAGCTCCAAGAGAATTTGCTCTTGGTATGCAATCTTATAAATCCCATTTACTTTCAGAGTAGCAGTATGCTATCACTACAGTTCAGAACCTTTTAAATACCTTCCAGTCTTTTAAGTCCAGTTTGTTACCTTAAGAATTTTACCATCCGACGTTCCCAGAAAGGCCACGGTATGCCCGTTCTCCACAGCCACAGTGACAGCCGTGAGATTCATCCCTTCTTTTTGTAGTACCGGCTTTCCTACAACACCATTCCTACTTCCCAAAAGGTATGGCAAGTGTTCGGAGCCACAGGGGAAATTTTTGCTTGCATTCTAATAGAGAATAGCAACACAAAGTGATGTTAAACATTCAGATCACTAATTCCTAGCTAAGAATGAAGTGCAGCCCTATTACCAGACAGTATAATAACCCTCAGACATTGAAGAGTAAAAAGAGAGAAATGGATTGTCTGGCCATTTTCCCCCAGTCAACAAGCAGCAATCAGAAAGCAGCCTGCTTGCTGATTGAAAACTGCGTCATGCTTTCACTTTCCAGGAGGCATGGGGAGAGGAAAAAAATTGTTTCTATTTCATTATAGCAGCAGTTTAAAAATTAACCAGTTTGTTTAATTAAAATAAACATGTCATAGAGATTGGGTTAACCAATTTTGTGTTGAAGACTGTTTTTTAGTGCTGTTTTTTTTCTTAATTTGCTCCTATCCATAGAAAAGCAACCCCCTGGCAACTATCTCATGAAATTCAACACATTCACTCTTCACTATGCTTTAATATTGAGCTGCAGTGAGTGCCACCAGAAGGAAGTTCATTCACACCTTGCCTTTTCTGCTATATTTGGTAACAAAACTGTCTTTCTGATCTGAAATCCACACCTCCTTTTTGTCAGAAGCCATGGCCACTCCACTTGTCACATTAAGGATTTCTCTGTTTGATGCTCACCCCATATTGCAGGGTACTGCAGTGAGTAACACTGGTGGTTTGAAGCAAAAAGTGTTCTTTTGGCTTCTGTCACTGCTAGTGACCTACTGTGTGGGAGATGGCTGTAGTCTCACCAGATGAAGAATTACGGGTCAATACCAACAAAAGGTATTCTCGTGTCCCATCTCTTCAGCTGTTCACTCCTCCCTCTGGACTATAGCACACCACTTCTCAAGTTATGCTCAAACAGCTGCTTAGGCAAGTGTGTACCTTGCTCAGGCTGGGGAATTAAGACATCCTCCTAAAAGCTTGCTGAGTTATATTTAAGATGATTCAATTTCTCAACCTAGTCTAGGGTTGGCTGCAGTAATGAATGGTATGCACAAGTGGGGCTTGGGAATAGAGTGATGTGGGCAAAACCATCATAAAGCCAATAGAGATGCTGAAAACTGACAGCTGTAAACTGAAGAACAGTATCTGGAGAGCTGTAACAGTTACCCTCCAAAAACCTTGTAGCCAAGGTAATGACACGCCATAAAAAGAAGATGGCTATCATGCTATGGAAGTATTTTGACTCACAGCAAAATACAAACACCTGAATATAAGAAATCTGGATATTTCAGTTATTTGAAAATATAAACACAAGTGAGAAACAACATTAAATTATAGATATCATCTAAAATATTCTTAGTGCCATTTAAAAGAACTATAATCACATCAACTGAAACCAGAATTGTCTATAGTAATCACCCCGAAGCTGACCATTGGTGTAACAAATCCCCTGCATTTGACTCAGTAAGTTCCATACCAGAAGAAAACCTTTAAAAGAAGTGCATTTAGGAAAGCAATGTTCATCTTTCAGAAAACATCAAATCCTTTTTAAAAGACTCAAAATCTTGACTATCTTGCCACTTCTTGCTTGACCCCCCAACCACATTCCATTTCTACAGTAAGTCCAGATATTGAGTTTTCAGTCATCTGATCTTACTATAGTTTAGCTCAAAGCGACCCCAAAACATGCAGTTGTGTATTTTTCACTAACTCTAACAGATTCTAAAACTAATATTGATATTACTCATATTACCAGTCCATGTAATGCACACGGGTTTTCTGTTGCAAAAAGTTTGTAAAATGAGCTGGTATTCTTTTTCGTGTAGCAGTCATTTCGGTTCTTTTCTATTTTTTCGTTGATGTTCCGCAAGGAAAACACACACATGGCAGATTTTAGAGAGTTGTCGTCTTTGTTTATTTTGCTGAAGAGTGCAAGAAGAACTTTGTCATCTGAGGCAGTATCCACAGGTTGTCCCTGCTGAGCCATGCTCTCAGCCAGCTCTTTTCCTGGGGTAGTGACATAAGCAGAATGACAGTGGTCATAGGCACCCTCATCATCTTTGCAACCCAAGTCCATTTCAAAGTAGGAATAATACTGGCCATCAGCTTTGCACAGACGTGCAATCAGTGTGCGGTTATTGACAGGTTGTTTCTCTTGCTGATTGAAAATAAAATAAACATATTTTGTATCCTCAAAGACTGCCACAAATTGTTGTGTGCTTGATGAGTGATAAGCTGACTTAACAGCTGCTGAGTCTGTATACATTTCAAAAATGTCTTTCCCATCCTTTTCATGAAGCTGCCGAGTGCTGATTATAATCCCATTATCATTTGGTCCATTCCCTTTGCCAACAAATAGCACTTGCTCGTTCTCCAAGGAAGTGATCAGTCCCACAGTTGATACATTCTCATCATTGCTTGCCACAAAGGACTTTTCTCCGCTAGTGTCTACATAATACTTCTCATTGCTAATGTTTTGCAGATCTCTGATGGCACAGATTCCCTTAAAAAGGCTTCCACATACCACAGTTGTATTATCCGCCTTGTTGAGCAACAATAATTTGTTATAATTGTCAGTCAGTACGGCCTCTTTACATTGATTTTCATCAATGGGAGGTGTGCACTTTTTGTTGTCCTTTTTTGGACCTGTTTCTACAGATCTTATTACTTCCAGGTTTTCTGTAAGCTGATACAGAGCATTTACCACTCCCAAATAGATTATCCCAGTGTCATTATCCACTGTTAGATGATTTAGCTCTGTGGTACTCTGAAAAAATTTCAGTTCCTCACTTCTGGATACGGTGACACAAAAACAGCTCAAAATGGTTAGTGTCCAGATCCATAAAGCCATTTCTGTGTAATACCTAAAAAGGAAAGAAAGGAATATTATGAAACATATTTAAAAATACAATTTGCAGAAAATTGAGAAATGTGGAAGCTTTTTTCTTTCACGACTTTAGACACAAATATACTTATCCTTGTGCAGGTGTAGACATTATGAAGATTATGGAAAGCCTCAAATCCTGTTAATTGCCTAGCAATTTAATCTGTTGGGGAAGGATTTAACAAGGTCATATGTCTAAATGATTATCATATAACCAATTAGATAATCAATCCTGTGCTAAAGCACATTGAGAACAACAGCCAACTTGAAACAACATGGAGTGCCAAGTAGTAGTGCTTCTCCAGACAGCACCATACTGTGTCAATATTTAGTGCTGAAATTTTAAAAATAAGCTGGAGAATCCCAGTGTTTCTGGTAGCTCCTCCTTAAGTGTGGGGAGGGGTATTTACATAAAAAGTGTTTGAAACATTTGGTGATGCAGGACTTTCCCCAGAAAGCAGAAAAACTTTCCACTGTAAAAGCAAACCTGGATCTGACTGCTGATGCTCTTTGAGAAGGCGTTACACTAATCTTTCATCAATGTAAAGCAGAAAGAGGGGAGAGCCCTTAATATGCAACATTGCCTTTGACTGCAGGTATGCATTGCAGTCCAACACTTCCATTCATAGAGCACTGCAACTTAATAGTTTCGTATCTGTTTTAAGAAAATCACTTAAGAGTTTTTTGGGATTAAGATTCTGTTACTTTCTTCTTTTTTTTTTTTTTTTTTTTTTTGTTCTTGTCAGAATTTTTAGTTCCCAAGCAGATCACCTGACTGCTTGAAATTAGACAAAGAGTTTCTGAAACTTGTAAGCAGGGATCTAATTTTAATCTGAAGAGTTAAATGAGGAGGCCAGTCCCAGCTGGCTTCCTAAGCACGGACCATTTTGTCAATGTTTTCTCTGAGTGTTTAGGTCTGAGAGCAGAAAACAAAAAGTGGTATGTTTGGAAACACTGATGTTAGGGGTAAAAGACAAACTCTGTTTCGGGGAAGAACTGAAAACCAAATATGATCCACGGTATTTTCAAAGTTAGCCATGGATTCCTTGATCTGATGAGGGAAAAATCTCTAAACTTACAGGGAATCTCAAGTTAAATCTGAAAATATCTGGAAGACTGAATAGAAAGAAAACAATAAAAACACAGAAAAGACAGGAGAAACATTTAACAAAGCAGTCTAACAGGCAAAAGGCTCATAGGAGGATGAAAAGAGTATAAAATGCCAAAACGATAAAGGTAAAAAGTAAAACTTAAATAATAACAAAGGAACCATGCTCCTGTGCCAGCTATTACTTCTGTTTTGACAGGAGTAATAGACTCTGGTGGGATATGAAAGACAATGCCTGAATCATCATTTATACTGGATAACAAAGATTAAACATCAACAACCCAGATGCAAAACCTTGAACAAGGAGGGAAGGATTCTTGTGAGCACAAGCCACCTGCCAGCTCCCCAGGCCAGCTTGGCATTGCCAGCAATGTGGAAAGACAACTCCTGCCCTCCAGTATTGACTGTCTTTTGCTCCTCTATGGACAAAATGCACAGGCAATAGCGAGAACAACTTTCCTAAAAGCAGAGCAATTTGAACTTCTGAAACTCCAAAACAGCTAACTAACTTCAACCTTGTTTTGCTGAAGCTCCTATCAAGTTCCAAACTGAGTATCGAACTAAAATGATGCCGAAGACAAGACAGTACATCACCAACAGCACAAGCTTGACTTTCTAATGATAGATTGACCTCCTATGACAGTGACCAAGAAAAGTCTGAGAGTTATAACCCATTATTCGCACACACAGACTTCAGTGCATGCTTTGCAATGTAATGAAGTGTTGGATCTCTTTACAAGAGGAGACCTGCTGTAAGGAACCTAAAATTCTTCAGAATTCCTCTCTTTGTTTCTTAATGTTCCCAAGGACACCAATTTTCCAAACAAGCTTTGATCTCAGCTTACATCTCCATGGCTAAATGATATGTGATAATGCATGTCATCTAGTTTCAAATATTATCCCTTAGAGTTATCTGCAATGAAATAAAAAAACCAGCTTGACACACTACTGCAATGTTGTTACATAACAGTTTTATCATTCTATTATCTATTGCCAAAGGATCAAACACAGAAGAATTGAGATTCATTTGTTCCTGTTTTTCCCACAAGGTATTTATTTTTAGATTATTATAATCTCTGCTCTCAGTACAAAAAAAAAAAAATAATCCCATAAATAGCTCTACTTACAAAATATGCCTCAAATGAATGGAAAGCAATTTATTGTACCTTATTTTCTATACTCAGTTCACCTCCATGTTAACTTATTTCAGTGAATTGAAAAACCGCATTTTGTCCATTGGCGGCACCCAGGACACAAAAGCTGCGCTTGCAATACACCTGCTCTTGTCCCATAGACAGAACAGAGTCTTGCTGGTTCATGCCATAACTAGGATTTAAGGAAAAGTATGTTTCACTCCTCTAAAGTAGACTCTTAGAAGAGTAATTAATTTCTCCATTTAAAAATGGATAGTGATTCCTCCCTACTATTTGCTGTCTTGTTTACTTATAAAATTTTCTACTTAAATTATTCAGAACTATATGCACTTTCCATAACTATGCCTTATCTTTTTTGTTGCTTGTTTATTTGTTTTTGTTATTTACTGCCTGCCACCCCACCCCATGCCAAACCATCAGATTATCTCAGATCTCTATGCAAGGTAATAGTTTGTCATTCTCTGTACTTATTAGTTTCACTTTCCATCCCCACTTCAAAGCAAATAGTAAACAAAAATTAAATATGCTATGAAAAGGTTCAGAATTAAACTCTCATTCACTTCCCAAACAGCAGGCTTAAGAAAAGAAAAAAAGCAAACAGAATGAAATGAGATACGCTACAACCACAGATCATTTTCACCTCATCTTGACTGAACTGGGAAGCAGCAGCGGGAAGAATCCCACTATGACCAGCTCATGTGATAAGGACAGCACTGCTATTAACACAGATGTCCTCCTGAATTAGGTGCTATGGGAATGTATCAAGGAACAGTTTCTTGCTGTGAAAAACTTCTGTTTTAAATGAACAAGTCACAGAAACACAAGAGAAAAGGAGTAAGAAGAGCAGGCTGGAGCATGGAATCCTTGATGTCCAGCACAGGAAATTCATTTCCAATGGTTTAATTGCATACTGTATTTACACACAGGCCTGGATGACGGCCAAAATCATGCCCTGGTCCTGAGAGGTGACATACACCCTCCACCTTCAACTTGCACTTAGTTTTAAATCCTTGGCAGACTCAGGATAATAGAAGACCAACACAACATTTGACCACATAACTTTTTCTCTCTCTCAAAGTCTTGTCTCCATCCTGCCTCTTGTCCCCCACCCTGCTGCTTACAAGAAATATGAAACTCTAGAAGTCATGTGCTGGAAACACAGAGCACCCAGGAGAATTCTTCATACAGGGGAACTGCCATAATGGGACACTGTGTTGGAATGACACAGCTACCAGAGCTCTGCCCACAGCTACATCAATTTTAATGTTAGGACCCATAACTTTATATCTTTCTACTCAAACAAATCAATAACCTTAAGTAAAAGTCAATTCTTCCAAAGATATGCAGAAAAAAAGAGCATCTATAAGCTACAAGCACAAAGTGAGCTTCAAATTATTATAAACAACCCTAAAACTTAGTAGTAGCACCATGCTGACATGGATGGGGCAGGTGTTCTCTTCCTTCACTGCACAATCATCTGCTGTGCCTGTGCACAGGAACCTTCAACTTTTCAGCCATCTCCAGGCATTTTAGCCTTCATATCTTTAACTTCATGTTAATCAATTTCTTATATTTGTTTCAGCTGAAGTGAAATAATACAAATTTTGCCTGAAAACAAAATAACTGAGAAGTAAAAAAAGGTGTTATTCCCCAAAACAATGGACAAGAAAATCTTCACTGAAGGAATAATCTCATCAGTTTATCTTCTGTGGTGTTTTTGCGGAGTATTTCTTCACTAACCACATATATCCTGAATTAAACCCTGTTACCTCATCTCATCCAGACAAAGTTTTTGAAATTCTAGTCTAGGGACAAGTGCTTCTGCCAAGCAAGGCAGATACCAATACGCTTTAACAGCAAGTGATGCAGAGAATTGTGTTCTCCCTGCAAACTTTCCCCTAATCAGGAAGACCCAAAAGATCCAAAGACATTTAAATTGGAAAAAAAGTGGTAAAAAGACTCAGAAATTGCAACACTAAAAAGCAGAATCCAAAGACTGCACCCAAATGGCATAGACATTTGGGGGGAAATGAACAAAAATTCTCTTTTCTCTCATTTTGAGTAACTTCTTAGCTTCCAAAAGGTTTTCCACAAGTTGAAAAGAATTCAGCTTTCATTTTTTGGCTCAAAGGAATTCAGAACAGAAACTGGAGAATGCATGAGAAGCAGGGGATGAGCAGATTCTCAATCTGGATTTCAAAGCTTCTACTTCTATGAGAACTGTAGGTAAATGTGAGCACTCTCTTCCCCAGTTACAACTTTTATTACTACTTCCTACAACGAATGATGGAGCTTGCTGGTTCAGAGAATGAATCACCTGAAACAACACTCTGCAGGATTCAAACCCGTTTCCTAAGAGCATGGAAACATGCTAGAAAGATTTTGGACACAGAAGAACAACTTTTTTTTTCGGGACACTATGCCGTGCATCCAAAATTGGTTTAATGGGACCACTGAGAATAGCGATCACTGTGATGGTGCCCATCTCTTTAGTGGTGACAATTCGCTGTTAGCAAATGGGACCTGGGGGTCAGTAAACTGTGGGAGGTCACGCTGTGGGGAATGACAAACCAATGTTCACTTAATTAGATGTTGTGGTAGCCTGTACTGCTCAAAAGGAGTAATTTCCCTTCTCTTTCCTTCTCTTCAGAACACTATTTGCTAAGATATATAGGGCATCTTTACATGGGACAAACAATCCCATCTGGCCAAACTGCTGGAAAGAGGCAAAAAATGGACAGATACTTTTAATACTGATTCTACTCCTGATGTGGAAGACAAAAGTTTTGCTTGCATTCACAGAACAAATTCTCAGTTGTTTCTCTTTTTTTTGTTTGTTTGGTTTTGGTTCTTTTTTTTTTTTTAATTTGAGTAATTTTTAGTAATGTAAGACTTCCTTTTTTTCATATGTGTAATAGTCATTGACATGGATGTTTTACAAGGACTGGTTGAAAATTATGGATTTGCCAAGGAAATAATGAATGTTATGCCCTCAAATCCTGTGTATTCTGTTGGTGTTTTTCTGCATTCCCTGAGCAAAACGAAGGGAAGACATATGGAATCACAAATTCAGGTTACCGAAAAACAAGGTTTCCTATACCATGGTTTCATCGGGCAAGAACGAGCTGCAGTGTTCATCAAGCCCTTCAGTCACTCCCCTGCTCAGCTAAGCAGGATGAGAAAAATGTGATGAAAGGCTCAGGGGTTGAGATAAGGACACAGAGAGATCACTCATCAATTACTGTCACAGGCAAAACAGCTGCAACTTGGGGAAATTATTTTAATTTATTGCCAATCAAAATCAGAGTATGATAATGAGAAATAAAACCAAACTTAAAAAAACCTTTTCCTCACACATTCCATTTTTCCTGGGCTCAACTTTACTCCCAAGTTCTCTGCCTTCTCTCCCCAAGTAGTGCAGGGAGATGGGGAAGGGGAGCTGTAGTCAGTTCATCATCACACATTGTCTCTGCCACTCCTTTCTCGTCAAACTCTTCCCCAGTTTCAGCACAGGTTTCCTCCCATGGGATGCAGTCCTCCATGGACTTCTCCAACGTGAGCCCTTCCCACTGGCTGCAGTTCTTCGTGAGCTGCCGCAGTGTGGGTTTCCTGCAGGGTCACAAGTTCTGCTGGCAAACCTGCTCCAGCATGGGCTCCTTTCTCCACAGGCTCACAGGTCCTTGCAGGAGCCTGCTCCAGTGTGAGCTTCCCACAGGGTCACTGCCTCCTTTGGGTGTCCACCTGCTCTGGTGTGGAGTCCTCCATGGGCTGCAGATAGATCTCTGCTCCCTCATGGAGCTGCAGGGGCACAGCTGCCTCATCAAGGGCTGCAGGGGAATCTCTGCCCCAGTGCCTTGAGCCCCTCTTCCTCCTCCTTCACTAACCTTAGTGTCTGCAGAGTTGTTTCCCTCACATGTTTTTACCCCTCTCTCCTGGTTTCTGTTACACAGTAGGATTTTCCCCCTTCTTAAACCTGTTATCCGAGAGGTACTACCGTTATTGCTGATGGGTTTAGCCTTGGACAGTCACAGGTCTGTCCTGGAGCCATCTGGCACTGGCTCTGCTGGATATGTGGGGGCAGCTTCTCATATATGCCATCCTTGTAGCACCACACTACCGAAACCTTGCTATGCAAACCCAATATGCCTATACAATGGTTTCATCTGGCAAGATTGAGTCATACTCTGGTCCAAAGAGGAGCAAATCTATCTCTTGTGCCTGTAGCATCAGCAGAAGCCAGCAGTGTCTGGGAGAGGAAAGCTTGCCCTGGGACGATACCCCTGGGAAAGGGGCACAGGCAAGAATCACTCTGAAGACTTTCATCTTTCAGCAGTCTGAGGTATCAGCAGCAAAAAAGCTCAGAAAATCACTCTAACTCAGCCCAGTAATCCAAGTGGACACCAAGGCATCCCACAGCCTGGTTAGCTGGAAGCTCAAGGGCAAAGGGATGTATTCAAAAGGATGAGGCAGTGTTGCCTGAGCCAAAGAAACTCTTAAGGACTTTTTCTGACTTTTGCTTACAAAGTCATCCCTATCAACCTTCACACAAATTAAAAAGATGAGTTTTGACAACCTGTACCACCAATCATTTATGAAAAATCACTAAACCCTTCTCCTGTCTCACAGTCTTCAAAGGGATAGGGAGAGGATTAAACAGGGCATTTCATCCAGCTCCAGTATCCCTAGCAACCACAGTAAAACAGTATTGCTGCATACAAATGGGCCACCAACCCAGACAGAGATGTTTTTCTGTCCCAAAATGGAAAAGGTTTCTCTAGACATTGCAAATGAATTAACAGCTGAGGAACACAATTGCTATTTACAGTAGGTCATGTATTCACCAGCATCCCAGCATGTCCATGCCAAGGACTGCCATGAATTTGGTGCAGATTCGGCAGGGTTGTGTCAAAAGTTTAAGTGAGGCAAACAAGTAGCAAATCCAGAGTTAATATTAGTAATTATGTTATTAGCTTCGAGCTAAATTAATAACACTATTAGTAGTCTGAATAAAAACCTTTCATCCATGCACACCTGAACTCCAAAGGATTTAATATTCCGATCCAGATCCAAATTTAGAGCAAGAGGGAGCCACGTGAGTCTTAATTTTTCAACTAGGAGTCACTCAAAAGAGCATTAACAACAGGTAATGAGACTTGGAAAATGCATACTTAGAAATTTTGCAATTGCACTCCAGAACTTCCAATAATGTGCTGCCTCTGCAACATCAGCAAGTAAACAAAAAAAGAAGAGTAGCACTTTGCAGATTTATATGCACTCTTCGAAGTAGAGACATGCTACACAAAGCTGAACTCTAATGAATTCCCTGGTTTATTCCAGACAGACTTGGTAGTGTTTTGATTTTGAAAATCTTTTATACTGTGGATTCTGCCATAGTCCAAGGATGGAGCTTTTTGCTGCTCTTATGAATCAAAACAAAAATCTTTTTAAGTGAAAATATTTTAAAGAGTTCACAGAGCCAAGCAGCTTAAAATAAAAGTCAATAAAAATAGCTTCTGTGAAGAGACCTCATCCGACAGCGTTTGCTACGAACAATTGCAGATTATAAACCACTCTGAGATATGGTTACCTTATGCCAGAAAGGTCTCTTCAAACCCTAATTTTTATTAAGAAGATAAGTGTTTATATTATCATCCCAAATAAGAGGGTTGCACATTCCCAATCCAGCCCCACTAATGCACGCAGGAGTACACACAGTAAAGAGAAACACTGCAGAAGCAGACCTGCATTCATGCCTTCCTGGACCACACCTCCCTTTCAGTTCGTGTTTCTTCGTTCATCCCTCCATCTTTTTGCATTCTCTCAGTAGAAATGAAGCACTCATTTTAATGAGGACTCTCTTTCTCAGTGTTACAAAGATGCAGTTGATCTGCAAGAAAAGCAGCTGAGTGACGCGTTTAATAGCAAGCAGCTGACTTGTCAGGAATCTGAACCCACAGTGTCCTCTTTGACCTGCTTTGTGGTTTTGTTAAAACCATGAGGTTTCCTACCTAATAAAAATTTAGGGTTTTATTTATTTCCCAATCTCATTGAGCACTACGCCCAGTGATGCCCTGTGGACCAACACCCAGCTGAATCAATCAGCATAGGACCACAGGCCACTCCAAACACTCCCAAAGTCACTTACAGACTCCTTTATGCTACCTGATCCTGCAAACCACCAAGTCTAATTTGGTCCCCAGTGCAAACACCTGCCCCAGCTGCCTGAGCTTTGCAAGCAGATGAGCTGCAGTCGCAGTACAAGGCGGCCACAAAAGCCCAGCGGAAATCAGGCATGGCCCAAGCACACCCACCAGCTCCACGTAAGCCACGGGTTGTTTTACCCCTTTTGCAACCCAGGAAAAAAAATTTGTTTCCTGTTAGCTGGGAGATGTGCAGAAAATGAGAGTCTGGAGCATGGGAAGGAAAACCCAGGGAGTTAGGATTGCTTTAATTCGTTGGCTTTCGTTGCACTAATAAGGGTATTACAGCACAAGGAAAAAAATGCGTTCATACTGATAGTAAAAGGAGACTCTGTGTCACCAGTTCCCTGCTACAACAACGAATTGCTTGTTTTCAGTGCTAAGGTCATCTTCAAGGACTGGTTTCGGACTTCCCCTGGAAGAAGCAAGAAAGGAGGTGGATTTTCTTCCTGTGTGGGGGGATATGAACATGACCATGTGGAAACAAATACAAAGCATTTCAGCTCCTTCCTTGCCAGAACCAGTTCTTCCTTGTAATTAACTATTTATCACATGTACAAAAAATATTCAAATCAAAAGGACACTTTCAGCATGTGTGAAGATATACTCTCCCTACAAATTGCAAAAACAGGCCTTGGGAGGTCACAGGCAAGCAATCTGCCCCACCCTCCTCCAAGCAGGAGCACGGATCCACACTGCGGATGCCCAACACAGTCACAGCCTTTTGCAGCAGCATTAGCCCACTTCATCAGCAGCTTGAACCTGCATGTACCCCTTGCTGACTTGAGCACAGTAAGAGAAAAGCTGGAAATAGCCAAGGATTTCCTCGCCATGATACAACTGCACAGGACAGCACACAGACTCTGAAAGCTAAGTGGAATTTTGGCACAAGGCAGAGCCAACATTTTTGTCGTCCTATTATACTATAACGTTATAGGACTGTAACAGAAGAATCATGTATAAACTGAAATTATAAAGCTGTGTGAAATTTAGCCCATAAATCAGTGGGATAAATCAATTTTAACCCATAAATCAATGAAATGCAAATATGGCAAGCAATTAACAGCCTTATGCAAGAAAATCCTTTCCTTCCAATTCTACCTCTCACTTGGTCGTGTTTGCTGTATGATTCCCTATCTATCATCATGTCATCTTTTTATTCTTCTATTTCCTGATTTTGGTTTTGTATGTGGGCTTAACAGATTCCTGCCTTCTTAATTTTCATGTATTTATCTGTCTGTGCCAGTGATTTATCCAAGACTTCTGAGAGGTGGGACAGAAGCTCTATGAAAATGGGAAGCAGTCAGCCACACTCAATGGAGTACTACAATGTATACTGTACTTAGGCAGCTGATAATGCAAGCCACAAAGAGAGAGAGGCAGAGGAGGATGGGGAAAATTCTTGAAACAGAAAGTTTATTGATTGTTGGGAGCCAAGAAACACATAGATGAGGAATAGAGAATTTTCCAGGCTTCTGCTACTGGAGATAAATCACAGGGGTTTGTCTGGTTTGTCTTTTTTGAAATTCTTTAAACTTTCATTTAGAACATTTGTATGACCGTGATGGTGTTGCTCATTTTGATTGCTCTGAGATTAAAGTGAAGAGTTTTTCTCTCTGCCCCTCAAATTAATGTTCATGACAGTTTTTAAAAAAGTCCCTTTATTTTTCTTGCCTTACACATCTTTTCTCATCTTCTTACAGCTTCTCCTCCCCCCACCTTCTCCTTTTCTTTTCTTAGGCACAGCTTCCAAGTTTTCCTCTCCTACAGCTGATCTACAACAGCTTGAATACCCTTGTGGAAAGACTCTGATGACAAAGCAGGAGGTAGAAGAAAAGAAAAAAAAAAAAAGGTGTGTGTGTGGGGGGGGGAAGGAACAAGAACCCCAGATGATTTTCAGACTTCAATAGGGAATAGAGACATACTCACTGCCTCACTGACTTCCTATCTCTTTTCAAACCTTACCAGAAAACACCTCTTTTGTTTCTTCACTGCTTTTTTCCCCTTCTATTGTTTCCTCTTGCTTTTTCAGAAACAAGGAAAACATGCTTAACTTCGTGGCACCTGCTGATACTACATATCAATCTTCACTCCAGCCTGGGGAGGAGAGAAGGTATGTGCAGAAGAGGTGATGCTGGGTGAACTGGTGTCCTGCTTCAGAAAGACTAGAAGAGGTAATGGTACATGGTGCAGGTGAAGTAGCACCACAGAAAAAACAAACTGGGGTGGGGGGTACTGCTTCTGCTCATAGACAGATAACTTCTGCAGCCGGGAAGGGAGCTGGGAGAAGCTGGGGAGATACGTGACAACAGGGCAGAAACAGCTTGGAGAAGCAGAAGAGAAGCAAAGCAAGAAAAGGCACATGCTAAATATTTGGTGAGGCTTTTAAGGTGAGATGAGTGAAATAGAATCCAAAAGAAAAAGCGCTTACAGGAAATTGAACATGCTAAAACAGATACCACACACAGTATAAAGGATTAAGGACCGAGATGCAAACAAATATGGAACAGACTGCAGGTTACCAAGTTGCATTTGATTGCACTTATTCATTTATCTATTGTGGCTTTTGTCTGCCGCTGGCAAAAAAAAAAGAATTGCAGCATTTTGACCTGTGTTTAGCTTTTCCTGCTTGGTTTTTTTTGTTTGTTTTTGGTTTGGTTTTTTGTTGTTTTTTTTTTTTTTTTAATAAACACATGAGGCTCATCTGAATGAATGGAGTGTCCCTAGCTCTAACAGAACAGCATTGGCTTGCACTGATCCAATTCGCCTGGACAGACACTCTGTGCACTTCTATGTTTCTATTCATTGTATTTCTCTCAAAATGTATATGGCCAGTTAACCAGCAATTTGGATAAATGTGACAGCAGCACCTACCTCTGCCTGTTTACTTAAGGGCCTGTCAGCAAAAGCATTGCAAAATCTTTTTATGGATGCATGACACAATCATAACATGTATTTTCCTCATTTCAGAACTGACCAACACAGAAACACTTCATTTCAAAGAAGCAGCACAATATAATGAATGATGAAAATGTCTTGCAGGCTATTTCACACCAGTCTCTACCTAACTCCTCCAAAACTGAGGTCCTTCCTTTAAAGTTACAAGCCCTCACCATGACACTGCAATCTCCACAAAACTGCCCTAACACACACCTGAGAGTCATGATTAAAATCAGTCAATTGTCACAGATGAGCTTAGAACCTGCTCCAGTTGAGCTTGCCACCTGGGCCAGGAACTGTTCATGGCCTGCTTTGATGTGTCTAGGAGGATTTAGGTGATACATAAACTTACAGAGAATCATCGAATGATTTGAGATTGAAGGGACCTGAAAGATCATCTAGTTCAACTTCTCTGCCATGGTCAGGGACACCTTCAAATAGACCAGGCTGCTCAAAACCCCATCCAACCTGGTCCTGAACACTTCCACAGATGGGGCATCCACAACATCTCTGGGTAACCTATTCCTGTGTCTCACCACTGTCATCATGAAGAATTCCATTCTTATGCCCAATCTAAACCTACTCTCTTTCAGTTTAAAACCTTTGCCCCTTCTACTATCACTACAGGTCCTAGTAAAACGTCTCTCCATTTTTCTTTTGAGTGTCCTTTAAGCACCAAACAGGCCTTCCCACCCCTGCAGAGTGCAATTTTTGCTTGGAAATGCTGCTGTCCAATAAGTGCACATATATGCATGATCTGTTCCTCTCTGCCTGAAAAACACATCATAGGTCTAAGTCCCAGAATTTGCCCCTATGATTACTGGTCACAGATTTACAATTTTATCCCATCTCCTCAAAGGCTTTCAAGAACCACAACTCATGCTTTTAAAGATCAGAGAATGCAATTTGAGATGCATGGAAATAAATAGCAACAGAAAGCAGACCAGCCCTTCCACTCCTACCAATAACAACCCACTGGTTGGTGGATTTATTTATCTGCTTGTTGATTTTGTGATCAAACCATCCTCAAATAGTATGTTAACCTAAAACAATTGCAAGACTTAGAAATGTATCTTTAAAGAAAAAAAAAAAAAAAAAGAAACCAACCAGCACTGTTTGTGCTGCAAATAGAGCATCTGGTTTCGGTTTCCTAACACTCAGAGTTGACTTGTCCTAAGAACTAGTAGCTCTAAACCCTCTGCCCTTGACTGATGAACTGGGCTAACCATATTCAAATAAAGGACTTGCATTTCTCATGCTTCTAGCAGCACGGTGTGTCTTTAACCTATTGCTTAAATAGGTGCTGCCAAGGCCTCCCTATGAAAAAAACATAGGACTAAAGATTGAAACTCACGAGTAAATCCATGCAAACTATTACTGCTTTCTTTCCAGAGGAGATGCAGGACAAGTTGGGCACAGTCCTGGCTATGGTGACCCCACTTCCTGACCCCATTGTGTTTTGATGTTTGCAGCAACGCTAACAAATGGAAAAGAAGGCTCCACCAAAACTGCTGCTGCAGAGCACAGTGAAATTCTGGTTGTAACAAGATGAGTTTCTTCTGTGTGTTTGTACTAGGATGGAGAGGTCACTTCAAGGCTGCTTTGCAGCGGGTGAGGATATTTTTCTTCTCACTTGTAAGTGCATTTGGATATATGAGTTAGCAGAGCCAATAATGGCCAGCTACACTATAGAAGGGGAATAGAGAGCAGTGTAAATCCTTCTCCCTGCATGACCAGTTTCATCCCACAGGCCTAATTATTCAGGCAGCCTCCAAAGACTTCTGTTGGGCAGCTTTCATCATGCATCTTCTGAGCTCTTAGGCTAAATGTTTCCTTTATGGCACCCAGTGATGTGGTTAAAAAGTCTAAGCCAAGTATATTTTACAATGTTTGCTTTGTGCATGAGGTACTTTGGTATATCTATATTTCAAATTTGAATTTACAGTAGCTGCTCCATGTATTTAGAAATTTTGTACAGTAGATAAACTCTAAGTTCAAACAGTGCATACACTTCCTATAGGAGAATATATATCTCGGAAAGGCTTCAGACACGATCACCATAGATAAACACTTTTAACTGTTTAAAAGCAAATAAGCTGAAAATTTATATGGGTACATTAAGGCATAAAGTTTATCGCACTGATGTGTAAGGATAATAGGAAATATGCCTCTGAGCATGATGTCACAGAAAACAGAACCTGCACTCCCCAGCAAACAACTGAAGGGCAGTCAGAATTCCAGCATTTAATAAATATGTTCTGAAGCATTTATTTGGATAGCCTTATTTCCAAGTAACCAGAATGCATAGCTCTGTTGTTCCAGAAGTACTTCTAAATTTATGTATAGTGCATAAGGAAAGAACAAACTATTATTGCAATAGCTGAAAACTGCAAGTTTTTGTTCATGCTGTGTATTTCATGAGAGAAGTCCATCTATAGACTCAAGTAAAAAGGAACAATTTTATGGGCTAGTATACCCTGTAAAATATTCTCCCTAATCCTTGTAAAAACATACTTCATGCTAATCCTTCTGCCTGAAAGCATTTTTTTAGACAACTTAGAACATTTCTATCACATTTTATTAGCTTTAAGCTCATCTAATTTCACTAATTTTCATCAAGTTTATTAGGATGTGTCTAGATACCAGATTTTTATAGTTGATCTGGTCTTATATAAAACCCTCAAACTGGTATATTTTAATTTCCCGAGTGGACATCTGTCTTCATCTGCATCTTGTAAAGTACTAAGTACCTTCCTGGCCTTAATTAATTAGCAGCAATGACCTACGCATCAGGAAGTAATAGCATCCAATTAATGGAAATGTATAATGTAAAGTATTATCAGTCACACCGTAGCAGACAGATATTTGCCTGTTCATGCTGCTTGCCCTGGATGTGACATACCAGCAACCTGTAGCCACAACACAGTGGTAGCACAAGATTAAACTCCTACTCCTTGGCCTGATCTTTTCAATGCAAATTTCTAAAGACATTCAGAAGCTACTATTTTGTGCATTTAGGACAGACAACAGAAACATTGTAATTCCAAGCTTTAAATAAGCCTACCATCGAGCTCATGGCAGCAGGGTAACCATGGAGGCTTGTTAAACATGTAAGGCTAGAGCCTGCTGGGCACAGGAAAGCTTTGAAACACTGGGAACTCCCCTGTCGAATAATTTGCCCTTCCAAAACAAAACTGGAAACCAGTCAGAGAGGACAGAAGTCCCATTTCAATATCTGGAAATTGCACTATGACTGAGTCCACAACAGGAGACAAATATCCAACAAGTTTTTGCTGCATGTGTACAGAGCCTGTGGAGTCAAACCAGAGGAAGCTTCACTCCAAGGCATACATGAATTGTGTATCCTACAATGCCTTGCAATGACTTTTTAATACAATCTACCATCACATAACTATGCAACACCTCCCACAGAAAACAACAGAAGCTGTACTTCATATCTGAGCACAGATTTCTCTCATGACCTTTCTGTAGTACTTGAATGATGACATAAAGAAAAGCCAATAGAAAACTCAAACTCTACTATTCTCCATTTGTTTGATGGGAAAAGGGCAAGCATGAACTGTAACTGACAGGGAGACTAAGAAAGTAGTTATTAAAGTACTGAAATGTAAGGATATCTGAGATTATGAAGGTAATTCTTTGATCATCTCTGAAATCTGTGTTTGCTTGCTCTGAAAAGTCAATAGTAACTCACCAAGGCTGCATTTCTGGACCAGTTCTGTATCAGCATCCATAAAATCTAGAGCTCATTCATGCTGAGTACACTGCAATTTGATATAGTTAACATGACTGGCAAATTATGTCCTATTATTGATTCAAAGAACAGTTCACAGAAAAGGCTTGGTGCCAAAAGGTGGAACCATGCTAGACAAGGGACTCAAGCAAGGAGGCTAGTGCACCCTGAAGCCGAGAAAGTTGAAGCCTTGATGCTTCAGTCTCCAGGCAGCAGTACTGGAGTACAGTGTTTTTATTCCTTTGCAAAGGATACAAAACACAGGGGTGAAAAACATTACATAAAATGAGAACTTATCTCACTGCAAGATCCAAAAAAACAAAAGAAGCACCCAGATAGCTCCAGTATATTGCTTAAATCAACCATAGTATTACAAGTTCGTTAAAGTTTCAGGTAAACATCTTCAGGCAGAAAATTCACAAGCATTTCAGACAAAAATGTGTCTTTCCACTTAGCTTTCAAACTGGAGTGCCTATAGAGGACAACCACTCCCTTTTGGCTGGTCTCTGCTCACAGCAATTAGGGGAAAGCCCAAAGTCCATCACCAGTCCCAGCTCCACTACCTTACAGGAAGGAAGATGGAGCCAGGACTGTGCTTCTTGTTTTGGTCTCCATTGCCACAAGGGTTTTTAACCCTTGGCTCCAGGTCTACCATACATGGCCATTCAGAATGGTATGCAAGAGCACTACTTCCAGGCATTTAGAAAGAACTATGGCTGTGCAGAAGGGAAAACATTGTGCAAATTAGTCCACGTTGCCCACTATACGGCCAGCCACCCTGCTAACTTGATGCTGGAAACCACCTTCTGTCACCAAAATGGAAAGAAATTCTCTTACAGTCTCACCCACTGATTTTAGTGAAAGCTCTGAACTACCTTTAGAGAAAAAAATGACAACACATTTTTCACCCCAGCATTCACAGATTTGCACTGCTTTTCCTACAGTCTGATGCATAACAGTCTCTACAAGTACAGTTAGATGAGCCTGCTTGATGAAGTTTCAACTTTACCTATACTTATTTGACTCATTTGATTTTTAAATAAGGTTTTGAAATCAGGCACTTAAATACTTTAAAGCCAATACTTAACATTTAGATTTGTTTAGACTGAATATAAATATTTATTTAGACATAGTTAGGCTTATGTCAAACAAGAGTATTCAGCTAAATTGATATAATCATTCAGTAACATGAAACCAACTTGGGAATTCAGACAAGCCTTTGAAAAGTAAAAGCATTAACAGTGCACAAAAATTTCCAGAAAAGAATGAAATGGGAACATGGTGAGTGTAAGGAATTTATTTTTTAACCCTTTTGAGAAACTGGCCAACCGCTGGGACATCTCTCCCCCTAGTACAACCATCCAGTAAACAGAGCTATAGGGAAACTGCCTACAAAGTGGAATGGGGATAAGACTTGCCTGCACTGGGTACATTTGTTACTTCTTTGAAATAATTGATCCCTCATGCTGAAGATAGTAACACCGGTAGGATTCAAATACTCCAGACACTAACGAAGTCCCTCTCACTTTCTAGCAAAGGATTTAAACTGTCCCTACTTGTGTGCTACAGTGCCTTCAGCAAGAGAGGCAGTGGTTCAATATTAAAGGACTGTAAGTATTCAAACTGAGGAGGTTGTAATTTAAAGAGCAAAGGAAAGTCACTGTACTCAACCTCACCAGTATGTACAGCATGCTTACCGTCAAAGGAAGTGTTAGGGGAGGGCAATGGATCCCCACCTTCATAGACAAAGAAAAAAAAAAAATCAACAAGACAGCTACACTACTGATTTCAGACACCACTGCTCCATCTGAGTACATCTGGTAAAAACCACACCGGACTCCATTAGGTGATTAAACAAGCACCTACTCCCCTCAAAAATAGCTCTGTTCAGCAGGACCACTGTTTGCTTACTTGAAAAGGTTCCTCAACTTGTAATGTCTTACTCATTTCCTTCCAGTCTAGGAAGTCCAAGAACCACTGACAAAGCAGTCTACCACACTTTGTGTTAGATTGTTAATTTCACTGTACCAGGTACCAGAAACAGCAGGGTCTCAATATGACACCTACAATCCCAGACCCTGTTGCACAGCAAGCACAGTTCACACACCTTGAGGAAGTACACTGGGTGTCTTACAGATGGCACCAATGTTATGTAATATTTTATTAAGGTTTGTATTAGCCTTTAAGCAAAAGTGGGACAGGAGAAAAAAATCTACTTCTAAGTGTCAACTATCTTCGTCTAGAAGAATTAATGGTCCTTACCCCCTCCATCACTGTGTCAGTATGGGATGGCCATCAGCCTGTTGTAAATGCATATTTTCTATTTCAATCCAGGACTTTCTCTTCTATATATTCTGGAGTACTGTAACAATATCCATATAAAACTCCCGCAGTGATCTACATAGCCTGACAGGGATCAGCACTTTTATTAATAATGCTTTATTTAAACTTACTGCAAATGTTATTTGATTTATGAAGTCCTTTGCAAGCTTCAGAATGATTTGCACAAAATCACTATGGTCGGTGCTGAATGAGCTGGGTGACATAGTACCTACTGTCCCAGCATTACCAACCCTACCCAACAACATCTTTTGACATACGACCTTGTCCAATTAAATAAACAGAGCAATTTAGATAGGCAGAAGGTAATTATTAGTGCTGGATGCTGGCCAGCTCACTGAAGCAGCAGTGCCATTCTTTGAAAAAAAAGTTTTATGCTGTTTAGCAAATTAAATGACTGGAAGCTTTCAAGAGCTTTGGACTGTACTACATCCAACTATGAAACATCCAAGTGTATGGCGCTCCCTTCATACCACAGTTGGTGACAGTTGTGAGGTCTTGGACAAGACTGCTGCTTTCAAAAAGATGTCTGGAAATAAATGGCTTTCTAACCTGCTCCTTTCTAGCTCTAACTGTCTGTATCTTAGCTGGACCCTTTTTATTTGAACAAAGAACAGGAATAAGGACTGTGCTACTTCCACAACATTTTTTTTTTTTCCCCTTTCATTCCAGGGAATTGTCAAATCCCATTTCTTATGGAAGGATTTCAATTGTTTTTCACTATCCCTAACTTATTTGTCAGGGCTTCTAGTCTTTTAACGGAAGGTAGGGGGGTGGGGGTGGGGAAGAGGACAGTGAATAATAATAGCATGATAACTTAGAAATAAGTCACTTAATTGCTCCATGACAATTACTAGGAAAACTACATTCCTGCATGCTAAAGCCTTGATGACAGAGCCCAGTGACAGCAGAGGGAAGAAAAAGGTCTTGTCTCTTTTGTGTGAAGCTGGATACTTATAGACATTTCTTTTTGTGTATTTAAACTAATCTTCTCTTCTGTATAAACACGAGATGTATCACATGGCCATTTCCCACTGAGGTTCTCAAGTGAGCCTGTGCCAGTGCTCCCCCATCCCACCCACCCAAAGGACTTCACCGTGAAAAATCCCCGATCCCTTTCAGAGGGAACAGGATGCAGCAAGAATGAATGAAATGTTTGTAAGGGCCTCATCCTATCTGAGCATCCTTTCAAATCCCAGCCACCAGTTGGCCCTACACTGAGCTTTTTGTTCCTGGCATGTCTGAAAGAAGTCTGAGTATTAGTTTAGCCTACTGTGGTAAGTCATTCTTCAAAAGCCTTTTTTAGCCTGCTTAATTGCATTGAAACTTTTATACTAAACCTGCCAATGTTAAAAATCTCTTCTAATGGTCTTTATTTGGACAGGACGCCAGCTTTATAGAATCATAGAATGGTCTGGGTTGGATGGGACTGTTGAAGACCACCTTATCCAGCCCCCCTGCCATGGGCAGGGCCATCTTCCAAAAGACCACACTGCTCAAAGCCCCATTCAACCTGACAACACTTCCAGGGATGGAGCACCCACAACTTCTCTGGACAACCTGTTCCAGCCTCACCACTCTCAGAAAAATAATTTTTTTCACATATCCAATCTAAACATATCCTCTTGCACTTCAGAAACGTTTCCCCTTGTCCTGTCACTACAGGCCCTTGCAAAATGTCTTTATCTTTCTTATAACCGTCCTTTATATACTGGATGGTTGCTATAAGGTTTCCCCAGAGCCTTCTTTCCTTCAGGCTGAACAATCCCAATTCTATCAGCCTGTCATTCCAGCAGAGGTGTTCCAGTCCTCTGACCATTTCTGTGGCCCTCCTCTGGACACGCTCTAACGGGTCCATATCTTTCTGTACTGGAGAGCTCAGAGCTAAACACATAACTCCAGGGAAGTTGCATTTTGAATGATGTTTCCTCGTTTCCAACAGCCTCCCTGACCTACAGCACTGATGCTCCACCTGTCTTTCCCTCCACTGACAATTCAAAAAACCACTCACAGCCTCTATGCTTTCACTCTCTCAGTTGCCCCTGAGATTTAACTCTCCCTGCCCCCTCTAAGAATCTTCCTCTTTGTACACTGAAAGCAAATATGTGAGATTTTGAAGTTTTGTACCCCATGCAAAGAGAAGCTGGAAACTGCTGCAAGCGTGCCAGGCATGTCCTGCAGCCCTGGCTTCAGCTGAGTGCTGGCCTTTGCTCTGGCCCTATGCACCTTTAGAAAACCACTGCTCTTCTATCGTGATAAGATCCAGGTGCCCCCGTGCAATCCAGAACACAGACAGACACAGCCCAGTGCTGGAGTGTGGAGGCAAACCCAGCTCGCTCATGACTGACAAGCAAACGCCACATCCCTTGTCTGTTCTGAAACACCCCTCGGTACAAGCCTTCCCCAAACACACATTCAGCTTACATGTTATTTAATAACACCCCAGGATAAATGAACATCTATCACAAGAAAGCATCCAGTTCTGACTCCTGAAATGATTTTGGTAAACTGTGTTTTTTCCCCCACTCAAGTATGGTTTGGACTAATTAGAGAGAAGCTTTCTGTTCAAAAGAGCAGCCCTTCCACACTCACTGGCACACCTCAGTGTGAATGGTGTTGAAGCCACTATTAAGATTTGAGATTACATCCAATTAAACATTGATACAAAGGGGAAATTATCCTTATAACAAGTTACTAACAGTGCACTGGCTTCTGTTGTCCACATGTGATCTTGAAAATTGACTGCCTGCATGGAGCTCAACATTTTATACTACTGCAGAAACGAAGCAGAATTAGGAACCAATTATTGACAAGTATGAAATTGTGGCACCATAAAAGCCCCATGGGTAAGACCAGTCTAAGGAGAAAGAAATAAAGAAAACCTCCAGCTTTCATTTTTTCCTTTTTTTTTTTCTTGTTCGCAGTTGGAAATTAATTCCCTGCTGTTTCATATTTCCTATACTGCTTAAAAGTGTTACTGACTGCATTATTCTGCTCAAGGCCTGGATTTGCTAGGTGAAAGCATCATTAGAAACAACAGGGCTGAGGTAGGGAAATAAGGTCAAATTGAAGAATTCTTTCTCAGTATGAGTAGTAAAATGTACTTTTCCCAATAACATTCTATACACAGCAGAAATTGCTTTTCCACATCAAAGTCAAGACACATTCAAATAATGAGTTAGTCTAAGAACCTCAAGGATAAGGCATTTCCATTTTTAGGAAAAAAACAGATTTGTAGCAGCAATACTGGGTATTAATCCTGGTTAGCACCAAAATATGGTTTTCTGTGAAAGCTTCTGAACACTTTTTTTGCCCTCAGGAACTGGCAGAATCAAGTATTGCACAAGTCAAGAGAGCTATGTCAGCACAAAAAAAGAACCAGAAGTTTCTTTGAGCTAAACCTCTCACTTTCTCATCTAGGAGAAACTTTAAAGTATCAATAGTATCACCCTTGTTCTAAGAATTGTTTTAGACATGAAAGGAGCAGGCTGGTTTTCTACTAGCTTTTTTTCTGCCTAGTAGAATTAAGCAGTAAATAACTGTGCCATTAACTTGCTCAAAAATGTAAACAATCTAATTTTAGTGAGAATGGCGAAGGAAGATAAATACACTGGATTCAATTAATGCTGATGCTAGAAGTTGTAGTAGGAAGTCAGCACTTCTTAAAACTTTGTTCATGCTGAGATTCCATGAGCTCCCAGTTGTTTTATCCTGTTTACATTAGTAGACATTCTGGCACAGTAGTGACCCACATAACCTTCACATTTTTCTCTTAGAGTTATAGTTAAAAATTAGGGCTCAGGTACAACATTTTTTTGCCTTACAGCATCCCTGTCCACTGCATTTGGTGCTTAGAACCACATCACTACCAGTAAGTACTGTTTTTTAGTATTACATTTCAAAAAGTCTTATCTTGATGAAATCTTGGTAATGAGATTCTTCCAAAATACCCAAATATGCTTTTCAGTCCTGTTTTTGAAATATTAAGCAGACAAACAGGAAACTAAAATAACCGATGAACTTTCTCTTTAAAGAGTGTTGGACTCTTTGCCAGCTTCTACAGGAATGTTTTGACACCTCTTGATCTGCTGAAGCTCTATTCCCTATAAATGGGTTAAAATAAGTGTCATCACTTAAAATATTACTTCTTCTTTCAGAGTTTATTTAAGTAATTGACCTTAGAAAGAAATTGGTCAATTTAATGTTAGCTGTTAAATGCTGAAAAAGTTCATTCTTGGCCCTATAATGACAAAAATGAAAGTAGCATTCTTAAGGTTTATTTGTCATACCAGAGTGCCATTCTCATAACTTCTGACTAGTTTTCCCTTTTTTCCCCCTCCCAAATTCCCCAAAAATCTGAGTTCCACAGAAGTTGAGCTACTTTCACCTTGTCAGCCCTCAGTGGCTTTGCCCTTTTTCTTATGCTTAAGCCTGTCTGGGAAGCTCAGACTAAACATTATTATACTTATCTCTAGTAGAGACTCAATCCAAATTTCAAGCACTTGAACACACCAGTGGGGATCTCTGCACTTAGATGCCAGAGCCTCCTAAATTCAAAATGAAACACATGCCCTTGACTGGCAGGAGGGGAGGACACGAGCATGTGCATAACACTGAGGTGTTTGCATCATAGCTCTGTAGTGAGAACATTTGTTTTAGGAATTGGGAAATCTTGGTTCAGGCTGTTAAGTGCATCTGCACCCATCTCTCTGATGCTTTGCTACCACATGCCTTTGCCTGAAGTGGGGCTCCTTGATCCAGTGCTGCCAAAGAAACACTTCTACATTTATAGGAACAGATTGAGGGAAACCTGACTTCTAGGGCACTGAGTTGCGTGGGTGATCTGGGCTCCTGGCACAGGACCAGCTTGTGCATTTTTCCTAGTGATGAATGCAAAATGTGCAACCCATTTTCAGAGTGGGAATCTGAGCTCCCCTCAGTTTAACACAGTTACTGACCTCTATGCATCCACAAACAGGAATGGGAAAATCCCTAGAAAGGGAGGTTTCAAATATATTTTTCTCCTAAACATTCCTTGCCAACTATTTGGGACACTCCTGCTTGTTCATGAATTTTGTTCTTGTGGGCTTAGTGTTCCTCATGCAATAACTGGAAGTAGAGGCACATTATTCAAGGCTCCTGATCACACTTGAGGTAGTCACTGCTCTGAACATTACAAGCCCACATCCTCCTGGTGGTCTAGTCTTATAGCAGCTGCGCTGATACAGTACTTTTTTTAAAAAAAAAAAAAAGAAAGAAAACCCACCAAAGAAAACCTCCATGTCCTGGGATATGCTGTACTTCTTATTTCAGTAATGCAAAACAAAACTCCAATGTCACATTTACCCTGCCAGAATACAACTTACATTTGTGTCTTGGAAAGCAGTACACTTTTATCCATTTATTTCCTGCTGCTGGAGAGAACCAATTCTCTGCTAACCACTGACATGAAATACTCATCTGTAAAATAACTCTTCCTTGAATGTTTGCTTTTTCTCCTGAAAAGGGATTTGTGAACAGCAGGAATATGAGCACTCACCTCTTTCAAACTCTGCATTATATTCTTTATGACACGTTTATCATCAACCACCTTTAAACCTTTACCAAGATAACAACTTTGTCTTCGCAATGGCTCCCACCGTAGTCCTGACTGAAAATGGGGAGAACTAGGACATAAGAGACTAATATAAAAATTATGGGGAATGAAAAACCAGGGTTTTACAGTCTGCCAAGGGACTGGCAGTAGGCTATGAAGATGCAGGATGCTAGTGCTGTACATCAGCAAAAAATATCCAGAGTTCCTCAATTTACATAAGAAACATTTTTAACAGGCACGGAACAACCAGGTCTCAGACGCTGACTCGTTCCCTTTCGCAGCTCCTGACTAAGTCCGCAAGTCCATAGATCATCAGAGCTCTCACAGGGATAACAGTAGCAAAGCCTGGCGCCTGCAGTGTGCATTTTTCGGAGCGTTGCCATGGTGATCTCCAGCACGCTTATCCCCCGAGAGCTCAGCTCAAAATTCAGAGGGAATCAAAGCAGGACAAAGAAATGACACCCAAGCAAAAGCAACAGGCAAATTATATGTAGTAAGCATACATACACACTTTCATAGGGAAGATTTCAGAAAAGAGTTATTCTTAGAACTGAGTGGTCTGTAGGAAACAAGTTTTCATAGTCCCAACTCTAAACCAAGATGGTCTATGGAATAAAGCCAAGAATTTCTAACCCTGTCTCTGTTCATGGATCACTATTTGGCACAGGGTAAATCCTCAGCCTCTGTACTGCAAAAATCCAGACTTGTGGAGTAAGGACAGAGGACAAGAGATAACCAAGCAGATAAAGAGAGAGATGCCTTTTAATGTAACACTGTAGACTAGAACAGAGAACTACATAACCAGAACCTGACATTTACATTTTAGAACATTATATTTCCCTATTCCATGAAAAGAGTTAATAAAACAATTCTTCAGTATTTGAGCAATTTAATTTTTTACCAACTACTTTAAATCATCTGTTGGTCCTTATGGCAGTTATACTGTCTTACTGCACTCTCAACAAAAGGGAATTAGATTTGTGCAAACAAGAAAGCAACACTCATGTCAAGTGATGTATAGTCTTGATATATAGTTGAGAAACCTAAAGTATGGTGCTTTCACTCCTATCCTAAAAAGGTACTGTGTTATAATGGCCATACACATAAAAATAAACCATCAAGAAGAGACACTGAAATTAAAAATCTGGGCCATGTCAGATATGTCACAGTCCAGAAAAATTACCAAATGAGAGCAAATCAATGTTTTGCCACTAGGCAGTATGTTTTAGTCAGAGCTTATTATCAGATATCACCAGACCCTCTTGTGCCTAAATGAGCTCAGAGATTAGTTAATCCCACATAGTCTGATGCTTAACCACTTGCATATGGTAGTTTCTTTCCCCAAAATTATATTCTTTTTGTTCTTATCTGAGCTTCTTATTACTGTTACAATGGACTTTGTTAGTCCTCTCCAGATCACCATCTATTAAATTAAGAAATATTTAATCACATGAAAAGCTGCCTCCTCCTGAATAAGCTTGAAGCTTTTCAGTCAGATATGCTTTTCTTTCCATGAAACCTTTCTAAGTTGGTACAGCACTAATCACTTGAGGGCTTTTCTCCATCCCCTCTCACAAATTTTGGTGTGTAGTTTGTTGCTTATGACCACGGGCAGCACTTGACCTGCTGCCTTTGGACTAGAGCCTGATGCTCATCACTGCAGAAGAGAGGATGTTCATAGAGGTTTGGTTTCTTCAGCATCTTCACATTCTCACAATCCCAATGACAATGGACAGAAAAAGGGTCATGCAGGATAAATTGCTTGAGTATCCATTCGTATGATGCACAAGTGTTTATTCATTGCATGTGTCTCTCCTCACTCAGGTCACCTGGTTAGTGTCTTTCTTTGTTATCCACTCAGTGAGTGAACTCTCTGTGCTTTCCCAGGCTATAACCTCCCTGGTTTTCAACCTACCACAGGACCAACAACTGTTGGCTGCAGGAAGGGCTACAATCTTTGGTATTTATCATTTTATCTTTAGCTTCTCTTCCAAAGGCCACTGACATTCACCTTGAGCAGCTTCCCTGTATTTTAAGCTTTCTTGATCCCTTTTAACAGTGACTGATTCATTTCCACCATACACTGGTATTTCTGCTCAATTGCAGGGAAAGAGCTTGAACTTTAACAAGATCCCTAGAAAATCACTGATTGCAGTAGACATAATACTATGGCTCTTACATGCTCATACCTTGATCCCTTCAGGGAAGAGGTTTTATTTACCGTGAATAAAGATGAATATTGACAGACAGCCTTCAAATTAAAGCAAAAGCCAGAAAATGTCTGATTACTTGCAGAACCAGCGTTTAACATCTTAACATACTCTTTATTTAGATATAATTTTGCATATTTTACCCATAATGAAAGCAAGCTTGTCGTGAACAAAATCATCAAGATCGCTCACATGCTGACAGACAAGAATTTTAATAAAATTTGCACTTATGAGATCAATTTGTACTAACTTCCATCTCTTAAATGCTTATGCCTTTACCAAGGCTGGTGAATGGAAAATCGACACCCTAGTGCAATTCCAACCACTTCCAGAAAACAGTCGTATGCTGTAACGTGCATCCGCTTAGGGAATTTGTTTGAAAAGCTCTACTTTACTTACTGTAACAGCATGCACTATACCACCCACTACTTGTATGACAATATTTTATATGGATATGGCAAATCTTTAAAGCATAGGGATGAATTAAGCACACAGAGGCTGTCAAATATTTACCTTGCCCAAGAATGTTAGATGGATTAATGCCGAATACAATAAACGTAGTTCAACTTCAGTAAAGGAGTTGGTAGAGCAAGACAAGCATCACTGCAGAGTTGCTTGCCTCAAAATCACATGTTGCAGAACATATGATGTGCCCCCCCACTACCTGCCTTTCCTCTCCCTAGGAATTGCACTAGTCAGCAATTGGAGTCACAGCAAGGCTCCTGTCAGCTGCTTAACAGATGCATAAGGAAGATAATAGCAAGTCGAACAATCCACTTGGAAAACTACCTTTTTCCTCTGCTGTCCCACAAGGTCAGAGTTTCAGTTTTATCTAATGAATCTAATAGTAAGTGGCTTGCCCCTCTCTCCACAGGTTGTCCTGTCATTCATTTCAAAGGAAGATCCTGAGTGAATGTTGTACTTTGCCTAACATCTGAGCAGAACAGTTGATAGCTGGTTTAATGCTAGAGGGAATCTATGCTGCCTCTAAGTGCAGCGGTCCCTTGCTCTGAAAGGTGAATCTCTGCTTTGGTGCTGAGAAGACAGTCATGGAGCTGCTCTAGGAGGAACTACCCACTTTTAAGCTCCTGGCTAGCTTAGTTTTCAGCTCTTGCTTAGGCTTGAGTTTTGGTTGTAGCCATACTTATGGCACCTATGGAAGTGGTGGAAACCAGCAGCCAGGGGAGATGGGAGAAGCAATCCACCTTGTACCAGCATGAACTGGTATCCAAGAAAGCAACTGTATAAACATGTCCTGACACAATTTCAGTAAAAAAAACCTTCAGCAGGTTTCCTGCAACTGGAGAAAGAAGCGCTGCCTGTCACCTTGTCAAAGACAACAACCTTCTGGGAGATGTTATCTCTGCTCATTCTTTTATGAGAATAGACATCTGCTTTTGTATAAGAGGACTATTATTTGGGGTACCATGTTTACTCACAATAAAGTGAGCACATTCAATTTTGCTCAGGTTGTGCAAAATAGATATATCTGGAATATTTTCCTTTATTTAGCTTTTTTGTTTGTTTGTTTCCATTCCCCATCCACATAATTTACTTGTTCTTTTCCTTCTGGTCCTATATATACTTCAAAGACATATTTTCAAAGAAAAAGTTCTCTCAGCATAGCTTGTCCCCCAGCTGTAAAAGCTTTGCTCATATATACTCGCTTAGGAGAGATAACTTCTTTGCATAATGCTCCTTTAGGCAAAATCTGTAATCATGCAAACAGGTAGAACATTCCCACATGGTACAACTCAAGAAGGAAGCATACACATCCTGCAAAGCAAACCTGGGGTAGCACCACAAATATTTAGACCCCAGATAAAATCTATATCCTGCCAATTGGATTAAACAAATGCTACCCATTATATCTTTCAAGGCAATCAATTGAATAATTCACATATGGATGGACGGCCTGATTTGAGTTCATGCAAGTGTATGAAAAACCTGGCAGTGCAATGAATCAGCTCTATTGATCACACATACCTTCCCTTCCTAGAACCATCCCAGCCTTTGAACAGGATCTCCTTGGCTTTGTGACCATGAAGAGCTCTTTACAGTCATTCAATTCTTGGATATTTCTGATGATGCAGTGGCAACCAATGCCATCACAGAGCAGAGACCAAACTCTTCCAGTGTCTTCTGTAGAGAATGATATAACTCACATTGTCTAAAGATGCCAACTGTAAAAAGTGAAGGAGGACTTGAGAAATCTGCTCCTCCACTCCTGATGTCAGCTGTACTATATGTTTCTGCTCGCTACAGTGGAAATGGTATTGTCCTAGTTTTCCTCTCTGAGTACCCTGAAGAGTCAAATAGCCAGTAGTTTATGGTGAAGACTGCCAAGGTCAAAACTGTGACCCAGCAACCTCAAGATTTCAAAAACAAAAGAGAAGGAAAAAAACTGGAAACAGCCTCCCCCAAACAAACAACCAACCACAACAAAAAAACAACTGAAAATCCCCAAACCAAACAGAACCTCAAGCTCTAGAAAACATGCTTCTTGAAAACCATGGCAGGTCCATTTAATCATCTGGAAATTTCCAGACACATTTTAAAGAAAACACTGCCTGTGTATATAATATGTGTTGCAATGTTTTGCAAACTGGTAAGTTCCCAGGAACTGTAATTTGGTATGATTCAGCTAGCTAGTTACAAATTAAAGTAGTGCAATATTAAGGAAAACCAGCAAGGATAAACAGTACTGTATTTTATATATCTCTGGAAGACTTCTGTTTACAAAGTCATTGGCTTAATGACTGACAATGAGAAATTTCCTACATACACCGAGATATTTTTATGTCTTGACATTACTTCATGATATTTTGATCAAATTGAGTGTTGCAGTAACAGTACACTAGAAAATTATCTAGCTGTCCAGAAGAATGGCTATTTTTAAATACAATGTCTTTTACACTACATTAATTGTATGAAATATGGTTGAGGCTTGCCTTGAATTTAGCCCTAAAAATTAAGCAGACAAGTATTTAATTGTTACTTTTATCCTTGTTAAATCCTTTAATTAAATATAACATTAATTGAGCTAAAGATTATTATAAAGATTTTTCTCAACTAATACATTTAAATGCATTAAGGCAGGGAGAAAAACAAAATAAGAACACAAGCCAGGCTTAATAAATAGATTCATATAAATTAAAAATTTAGCATTAAAAGTAACACCGTGAAGGCACAGGACATTTTTTCATGTTTGCTAGCACAAAAGTAACAGCAAAGGTTAAGAACAGTGGAGGTGGTGTATTCCATACAAAACAGTGCATTAATCAAACAGTTTCCATTTAGCAAAGTGACAGACCAGTTCATCTAAGACAACTGCTTAAACAACATCATTGCTATCACAAAGCAAGAGGATGCATGGCAGGAACAGAGCAGAAGTCCCATGCTACGAAGAGACCTATAATACACGTGCAGCCAGGCTGCTCCAGCACCAAACCCAAGGGGATCAGCAGCACTAAGGCCTCAAGTGCACTTTTGCAGAAGCCCTGATCTGAAAGTCAGGTGAATGAGTGAAAGTCAGATGGAAGAGTGCAAGTCCTGTACAGGGAGCTGGGAGCAGCAGGGGTCCCTGCTCCAGCCTTCAAGGCAGAAGTCATCTGAGGTGAAGGGGTGGCACTGCTCTGCCTCCCCCAAGGAGAACCCCTCAAAGACCTTCTCCCTGCATTTTGTAGGCTTGGAGTGTGTCTCAAAAAATAATGAGACATTAAATGAATGGGGCCTTCTAAAACTGTTTGTTTATTGGTAATTACACAGTTGCTGTAGGCATAGCATTCAGAGGCTTCCCCTGTACTGACAAGTAAACAGCAGCAACATCATCAACAAGAAATACAGAAAAACAGTGCCCTTATCTGTGCTTGTTCACATTGGCGTTGGTCACACTGGCACTGTTCACTTGCCTAAAAATTAAGAAGTGCAGTGAGAAAGCTGATTTCACTGACTCCAATGTCCACAGCTCCATGAAAGGGCTCACTTCGGCCAGGAGTCAAAGGTTTATGGAGGCAAAGCTAATGTAGTATCTGAGAATGACACTAAAAATTATATTCAAACTGCAAAATCAATGCTAGAGTCAATGCTGACAACTGATTTGCAACAGTATCCTCTAAGTCTGTAATACATTTCCTTTTCTAAGCAGGGACAATTCTCAGTTTTTGTTGACAGACACAAGAAAATTGATGCAATATTCTCACTTCTTTGAGAGTACAGAGTAATACTCCAAAAGGATGGCCCAACATGCTTATTATGCAAAATACCATGAACTGACACATTGATTTGAGAGTATTACAGGTGCCCAGTCCCACCATGCATTATGAGAAAGAAGGAAGCTGTTACAATGTGGGTGATAACCAAGCATTCACCAGCCTTTACAGGAGGAAAAGGCCAACAGTTTAGACTGGTACCTTCGACAGAAATTTTTCAATGAATCTCCTCTTTGCATCCCCACAAAATTGAGATTACACCAAAACTTCAAATTTGGCTTTAATATGACAAAGAACTGATGTGAAGCCCTATTTTACTGCATCCAGCTTTTCTACTGGTTTTGCTAGACTTGGGTAAACTGCTTTTTGCTTTTTCTTGATCTCCCCAGGATGCAGCAGCCCTTGCCAAAAATAACTACGTTTTAATTTTCCTTCACAATTCCCTTGCAGAGGTCTGCACTGTTTTAATGCTGTAGCATCACATATCCTTTTAATCCCCGCCTACACGTTTTAACATTTCAAACACATGATTATTTATAAGCAAAAAGCCACCAGGGCTTTGGTGAGGTAAAGTGGTTTAGTGGAGACTGAAACTGGGGAGGAGGGAGAGGGGAGGGTGAGTCATCATTTTGTGTTTTTAATCCTTCACTCCTCTTCTGTCGGGCTTTGTTAGTAGCAGTAGCGCTTATTCACTTTGAGCAGGGCCAAGACAGCAAACAAGTCCTCTGAATTCGAAAGCCAAACAATTCCGACTCCTAATTCAGCCATGCACGCCTGCTCCAGGCTGTTCAATCCCTTGAGACCCCTTTTTGTAGCCTAGCCTTTTCCCTCCTTTAAGTGCCAACTCATAGACGGCCGTTGGCTACGGTTTTGTACATTCCCACCTGCTCCTGCAAGAGGGAGAACAGACTGCGATGGAGTGACGCCATCCTTAAGTTTTGTGCCATATTCGGGCTGGGCATTGCCACACCGAACAGAGCAAACAGGTTACAAAAACTGTTTGCACAGACAAAGCAAGGCACTTGACAACCACCACTGCTCCAACTAAAACACCATTTGGAAACAAGTTGCACTGCATACTGAAGGGGAGACAGCACTTGTTCAAATCCCCTCTCCTTTTCAGTCATTGCTCAATAGAGCAGCAGAAAATTTGTCCTCCAGCCCAATTATACCACTCTGCTGATGCTGTAACAAAAGGAGAAAGAGCCATGACAGAAATAACAAGGTAACCTGCATCTCTAATGGAAGCAACAGCAGGAGGTAGAAAAATTAATTTCTATCACATACTTTCTACTTCAAGCACCCTCTCCCTCTCTAAACACTCCTTCTATACACACCTCCCTGCAAAAAAACCCAAACAAATCTCTGAAGACTGATCCTCCCAAGCCTATCTATACCTCATACCTTTTGCAGCTCCACTAAGAAACAACCCTTTGCCTTAAGCTATGAGAGCTGGGCAGTGCAGGGGTTTGAGTCCAGCCTGGGATTTAACAGTGTATAAGTTCCAGCTCTAGGTTTTTTAGGGCTGCTTAAGTTTGGAAAAAGCCTTTAAAGTGTGGATGCCTCAGGTTCAGCTGCCATACATACTCATGTTTCTGTACCAAAATACTAGCATTCAGTTTCAAAAGTATGAATACTCGTGAGTTCTATATATAGTTTAGGACAACTAAGAATATGAAGAACCTTTGAGAATTAGACTACTTATTTCAGTAAATTAACTAGGTAGCAACTGTGAAAATGCTGATGTTAGACAGTATTTCAGCTTCCTGGGCTATAAATGGATATAATTTTTACTTACCTGACAGGTGTGTCATGAGAATTAGCTAATATTGACACTTTGATCTTTAAAATGCTTTGCCAAGTATTAATTAAGGAAGGATCATTTTGCATTTAAAATAGCTAGTATTTTGAAGTTGAATTTGTATCCACCCCTCTCCTAAAATGGTAAAGAATCTACTCTTTGTTTTTCTACATATTCCCCAGGAGATCAATTCAGAGAAACACGAGAAAGAAAGACTGACATATTGGTCTGTATTTCAAGGAAGATGAATTAATACCTCTAAATAAAAATCTGTGTTTTGTTGCAAGAATCTTCTCTCCTGAGGGTCCTGTAGCCAGACCTACAGACTTGGTCAAGTGCTACTGACTTAGGGAGAAAGGACACCCATACCCTCCAATAGGTCGTATTTTTATAACTAATGTACAAGTATTTTTTACAAGGCAGATCTCAAAGGGAGGTATGAGAAGTACATAACTCAAGTACTGTAACTACTGGTAAAATGTGGCCTCATTTCTCCACAGAGGAAAAGGTTCCAACATATGGGCAAAATTCTATTATGGTTCATCTGCAGCTAGTGATATGAAACACATATAAAGCTGTGATATTTTTTTGTTAGATGGGTCATCCATATAGGCTTCTGCCAGAGGAAGATGGAGAGCCAAGGCTTGTCTGTGGAGCCAGTTCTCTCCCAGTCACTCCACACTTGATAATAAGAGCAGAATAAGGGCAGGACTTTCACCATGGGCACTCTCATCATGAAGATCTAGCAGCAAAGGGATGACATTTGGTCTTTACATGACCCAGCGAATATAAACCCAAATTAGAGGGAAATAAAAGATTGTATTTGATAGCATATGAGTAAACAGCAACATAAATAAGGCTCTAAATATGCTGCTCTGCACACCCTGAAGAGAACATTATGCAGGACTTTCCTGTAGTTGCTGCTGCTGCTGGTTACAGGCTGACCTGGTGTCACAGGCTACTCAAGCTGCTAGTGCAGAGATTCCATATCTCCTGGAGCTGCAGTATTCTCCATAAAGTTAGCCAGGCAACACAGGGAAGGCAGAACCCAAGGGAAAGAAAAAAGATGGGACACAGATAGTGGAAGAGATGCCAGAAAACACATACAGGAAGAGAGATGCAACACATATGTAGTGGCTTGAATGCCCTTTAGGGTCTCAGGGTGACACAGAAATTCTGTGGGAACATTTTGCAACGTCATGTTCTCACCCACTGCCCAAGGCACACAGAAGATACTGAACAAATGTTACTTGATGTTTTGGTGACTTAAGTTCTATGTATTTAAAGATGTGTTTTAGAAGTGATTCTGGGGACTCGTCGGATTGATTGTCATATTTTGAATTAAAGTTCCTTATGTGAATCCTTCATGATAGTCTCTATTATGGGAGATTTAGTCCCCTGTTCCTCTGCCTCATTTCATGTACAGCATAGACATTACTTAATGAACTACAAATTCCCCAATATTTATTTTTCTCCTCATTATCAAATGTGGCTCTAAGCCTTATTTAACTTGTTTCCAAATGCTGCTGAGAATTATTTATAGCATTCATGATATAAGGAGCCAAGATCTTATAAACAACAATTAATTTTACAATAGCCAGCTGGATCCTGAAACTACAGTGGACGTTTTTGAGCTGGACACTATTTTTGAGAAAATATTTTATAATCCTAGAAGTCTAAAAAGCATCTCTGTAGACCTTCCAGAAAGAACCTGCCTACCAGGCAGCAGAGCTTGATGACACCACATGACATGAGATGGTCCTCACCCTTCACAAGGGTGTTTGAACTATGCTATTTATGGTGCCAGTGCATACATTTTAACATAAGAAATACTGTTGAGAACAGTGAACAAAACACTCAATGCTACATTAAGAACTTGTTCCTGGGATCACAGATTACAAGCTGTGCAGTGAGAACCTAATTTTGGTATCTAATCAGGGCTGAGTGTTCTTCCTCTCATCCTGTGCACTTTCCTGTCTGTGCTCTACTTGATGGTGCCTGCTCCTGATTCCCTAAGGTACACACTCCCCTTCCTTCTCCTTGCAGTCTCTGTCTCAAGATTATTTTGATGTATCATCACTATAGTTCAACACAATTGGCTGGTTATCATCCCCTCCAATCCACTTTACATTTTCGTTAGCCTTTCCTTAATTTTTTAGGTGGGAAAAACCCCTTTACTCTCTCAATTTCCTCTCTGCTCTTCATCAGGTACAGAAACACAGCAAACCAACATTTCACTGGATTCCTCCAGTATCCCAACTTTGTCTTTCATCTCTTTGAAAGATCAGTCCAGAAGTTCATTGGATGAGAATGAGGAAGAGCAAGTTCATTCCACTTTCTGGTTTTATGGGTAGCGAAAACCAAAATCCTACCAGTTATCCTCCCAAATCATTATAATGTATTCAAACTCAAGTTTCAAATTTAAATTTTAATTTTGACTGAAACAAAATTTTTTAATGAATATCTCTGGATGTGCTACATCAAAGTGGATGATTGTAAGAGGAGGTGCTGAATTTCACAGTTTCAGGGCTCTATCTCCAATTTGTGAGTGGCTGCAAATAAAGCCACTGCTCTTCTCAGTTCCTGTTAGGGCCTTCGTTCCCTCTCTTTAGCTCTGCTGACTTTGTGTGTATGAATATCTCCATTAGCAACTTTTGTGATACAAAACTGAGAGTAGATATGAAAAGGTATGTTTTTCTGCCCACATGAACTTGTTAATTTGGCATTGCTGCAAAAATCCTAGCCAATGTGAGGCCAATTATTTTTTTTTTAAAGTATTCAAGTTTAGAAGCATAAATCTCTAATTTTAATGTCAGATAGCTGCAAGAGCCAGATCAAGAAGAAGGCTTACATTCTGGAGCTCAGTCTGCACATGCACAAAGTTAAAATGTCAGAAAAATAATGTAAACTGGAGATCACATTTATTTTTGTGTCAAGGACAAAGTGCTAGCATCCATCTCTGCAGCAGGATGTGTTTATTTCTCTGCCAGTTTCATGATCAGCTGATAATCACATTGTCAATATTATACTCCTAAGATTCCTGAAATACTTCTCTGCTTCATGTCTTTTGTTTTAACATTCATACATGAAATGATATTTTAACTGGGCAGATATTTTTTATAGTTCAACCCATACTTAAATGGTGCTTTCCTGCTAAAGAGGCACTTAAAAACTACAAGCAAGAACCCTCCAATATTTTGCTTATTTCACAAAAAATGGGAACAGAAGATAACCCTTACCAAGTTTCCCTAGTTTCCCAGAAGAAACAGTTGAAGGCCAAGTTGGTAAGAAAAAGTGAAAAGTGAAAGTAACTGACAAAAAATTTTTACATTTGTCACCCTCACATGACATTCAAGAAGTGTCACTGACCTGAACAGGGACATTCAAGATGTACTTTTAGGACCCTGAAGCATCTAAAGTGACTCGTCCCAGTAAATTACTTCAAAGTGTGTATTGTTTTGTTCAATACACATCAGAAGGTTTTAAGGATTTGATTTTATATCTTATAAACCTACATACATTTCAAACTAGGTCAGATACCAGTAATGTAAAGAATCAATGCACAGCCTAGTCTGTAAATCTTCAACTTGAGTACAATGTTGTCAAATGTGAGGATCTTCATTTCAAGCAACCCTATATCAATAGAACTCTATATAAACCAGACAGCATTTTGCCATACAGGTTGTAGTTTCTGCAGTATCTCACTGTTTTGGTTCTATTGGTCAGCTAGTGATCATTGAAGACAAGTTTATAAAAGCTGAAAGGCTAAAATTAAAACCAACCCAGCTTGTTAGACATTTAAAACAGGATCGCTGTCCTATTTCACATTCTATACTTTATTCAGCATTTGGAAAGGCTTGGTTGACCGCTTCCAAACTCCTCAGCCAGGCTCTGGGAAGAGGAAGGTGAGATCGTGGGAAAAATGTAATATGAAAAAACACTGGAACCAGTCCATGGCAGCTACAAGTTCATGGCTATTGCTGCCCTGCACAGCAGAGGCACTCAGAGCCTCCTGGGGTGTGCTTGCAGAGATATGGCTTTGCTTCATACACAAATATGTACATACATATACACATGTGCAGGCACACATTGAGCTCATATTATTATAAATTACAGCTAGGGAAAGCAATGACTTTAAGAAAAATAATGGGGTATTCATCAGCAAAGAAACAATTTCAAAAGGTTCTAGAAAATGAACCAAAACTCTTATTGTTAGAGAACTATTGACTTCAGGTTTGAAAAAGTGACCTCAAGTGAGCAATGATGCACTTAGCCTGGAACCTGCAGCTGCTGTATTTCACTCTAAATTGAATTGCCAATCCACAGTGCAATCTTTTTCTACTATAATCTCACATCTTTGGGGCAAGTATACTGAAAAATACTATATACTGGCTGCATTATTCCAAGTTAGACTAAATGCCTCTAGAAATGGAAAATATGTCCACGTTACTGAATTTAAGAATTCCTGTGGGTATTTATACAGGGGTAGTGGTTGAGTTTGGCTTTTTTTTCCTTTTTAGGGGCATTTAGTGACAACTTCATACTGTCATTTTTCCTGTAAACAGTTCATAAGCATGCAAATGACTAAGAGGATGCGGCCCCATTAAAAGCATTTAGGTACATATAAGTCTACAGCCCCACACTGAAAACCATGTAACAGATATTCTGTACCTCACACACGTGTACAATGATCAGATCCTGCCCTCTCACCATACTCAAAGTGGGGGTTTTTTTGTAAATTAGGCTGCTGATTTAGCATGATTTATAATATCACCAATGTCAATGGTTTGCAAACATAAATAATTGATACATGTGAAATACTTACATTCACTTTTCCTCTACGTCTTCTTCACTACAGTCAAGTTATTTTCCAGGACAGTGTTTAATCTTCTTACTAAATAAAAGAAGGCAACAATTACAAATATATTCATATGCATTGAGCTATGCTCAATCACATTAAATTTATGAAGTTTAAAATATGAATTTAAGATCATCTATATTGTCCTATAAACGGGTAATTTGGTTATATATAGTCAGTTTTATTACATTTTAAACACAACTTTAGCACACCATAACTTTCAATCCTGAAGCTAAATGGGGCAATATTCTGTATTTCAATAGCTGCTTAGATAATAAATCAGATGGACAGTTGCTCACAGATGTACAACTAATTACTGAAGAACTGAAAGCTCAACTGATATATTACCAGAAGGAATGCCTGGCATCACAGATGGATTATTGTATGATTTGGTACTCCTCTAGCTAGAGCCTGAACACGTTCTTATCAATGGCAGTACTCAGCACCTCCCACGATCAAACATTTAAGAATGGAAGAGAAACAGTGTCTGTCCCTCTAGGGAAGGACAAAATACCATCTGATATTCTTTAACATCACTGTATATACAGTGGTGATAAAAAAGGTTCATGTACACTGTCCAGCATGAATGTGAAGATGACAACTGTCCTTAAAAAATATCCCAAGCAAAAGACATAGTGAGTGCTGAATGCCTCAACTTATTCCTTACACGCAGTTGTTTCTCAGTTGCTTTCTAGCAAAACATGCAATGCACAATCAGTTTGCCAACACATGGACTAAGGGATCACAGCATGGCAGTTCCCAGGGGAGAGAGACCTAACACCTGGCAAAATCCACTGCCTGTTCTCCAAAGCTGTCTCATCTCAACTGAACGTGACTGAGACTCTCAAAACACTGGCTTCTTGTGGAAGTAAGACACACACATCAACAGCATTATTTCCCCCTCCTGTTCCTTAAGGAAGCACAGTACTAAACCAAGTTTATTTTGATAATGTTCCATGGGATTTCATTTCCTGTGTTCATACCCTATATCTAGTTGCTGTGGGAAGATGTTCCTTAAGACTCTCTTCCCAGGGAAAAGCTGTTTGAGGGAACCTGCACACTCACCCGGTAGTGGATGAACACGGATACTCAGCAAAATTGTGAGATGAGGGACATGGGAGAAGAGCTGGGTGAGATATTTATACCACAGCTGCATGATATGACCTGACTGAAGAGTGTAGGCTTGGGTTGGAACTGAGGAAGGTCGTAGGAGGGAAGTGTAAGTAAAGCAGTCAACCCAAGAGACAAAGAGACAAAAGAAATGAGACTTTAGGACCAAGGGAAAGGGCAGATTTCTTTTGATATCTTATTGACAAATGGAAAAACAGATCTCGTGCAACTTAAACATATAAAGGAAAAGAAAATTCAGAAGTAAAAGGAACTGTAAAGGGATGTGAACCATTATGATACTATCAACAACAGTCAAGAAGGAAGGAGGTGGAGGTAGTCAGCAAGGAAACAAGACTTGATCCTGCTGAGAAGTTCACTTTTTATATCCACATTGCCTCTTAGGAGCATTTTTGCAAGCATTGCTGAACAATAACTTAGGCACATCTTGCACAGTTTGTTCATCTCCCAGCTTTGCAGATGCAAGAACTGAAGTGCATGGAAATTAGTATTTGGCTGAGCCTGGAAAATGAATCAAATGCTGCCAACCCTGTCTGTTATGTCCAGCCAGCTATACTCCCAATAATAAAGGTGCATACTTTCCTATAAACATCAGAAATTTATTTACTGGGAGTAGAGGTTCAACCATAACCCAGGAACTGGTACGGAGTCGTCAGACTACTTATGTGCCAGTTCTCATCTGGGTACACTGGGCAATTTAGTCTGTAGTTGGTAATCAGCTGTGCCAGTGAATGATGCTACCAAACTGTATTCAATTTGCTGTGTTATAAAATAGGAAGCCTTTTTCATAAGGGGCTTGGGATACAAGCCAGAAATCTCACTCACTGTCTCCCTGTGTATTGAGACTGAGTCATCCAATTTTCCAGGTTTCTCCACTCAAATGGCACACTGCTTTGGATGGGTTTAGATGAACACAGGTGGTACCATCTGCCACAAGGCTTCTTAGTTTTATTTTTTCCTTCTATCTCCTGCTCATAGCACAACAGCATTTGAAGTAGCTTACACTGGAACACCATGAGGAACTGGTCTTTCATGGTATGAGTTTGGCCAGCTGGCCAGTCAAAATGGACTGTTTGAACTAAAGGAACTTCAATACATGTTGCTATCACAGGTCCTCTGACAGCTGGAGGCACTTGCAGACTGACCTGAAACTAAAAGTACTTGGATGACATAGGGGAATTGCTCTATAAAGTTCACAGAAACCATGAGCACAAACAGAGCAAGTGGTTAGGGAGATGCTCACACAAGCTAACTTCAGTCTAACGAGGCTAATCTTACTGTTTCTTCCCTCTCCATTGGCTTGACAGAGAGTCCTGCCATGGATTGCCTCCTGGATTAGGAAAGAATCTTCCCTGAGCTGCTTTTCAGAGGGGACTCCCTCTCCCTTCCGTAACCCGCAGAGGACAGCATGGTACTACTGCCATTAGACTGCTTTTAGTTCTTACCGTGTCCCAGTCTAAACACGCTTAACTGCTCTCACCTTTCATATGACACAATTTCTGCCTTTCAAATCAAAAGATACCTTTAGGAGGAAAGGATGAAGGCCACGTTGTATAGGTCATGCACTTAAGACCATCAGGAGAGGTCAATAACCCAGTAGAACCAGAACAGCTGTGAACAATCTCCCCATCCTGCAAGTGCCCTCACCTTCTCATCAGGCAGTTGCACTTCTGTACTCAGGGTTAGGGTCTCAGATACCATAATTTCAAAAAGATGATAAAGTGAGACTGATCAGTTGTGTCCAAGTACAAAATGTTGCAAGTGGATAATGTGCTGCTCTGGCACTGTGACTGCGAGTGAGATAGTGGCTTTTGAAAGCAGCAAGGAACAAAGTGTGGCACTTGTTCAGCAGTGCCTAAAGCCGATGCTGCTGTAAGAGCATATTGAGTGCTTTTTTTTAAAAAAAAAGTTTGCTTCTAGAGCTAAAAACAGATCATAAACCACATTTTGACGGAGGCTTTTATTTGTTTGTTAGAAAGGGCAGGCACTGGGTCAGGGACAGAAAGTTGTACTATCCAGTTCCCAGACACAGACCATATTCCCTCGAGCCTTCAGCTATATGTAACATATGGAGCAGACACTTTTCATATAGGCTTTTCTATGCCCATGGAACTTTCATCTGGCTGTTGAGCTAACAAGCACAGTGCCCTTGATAGGATGGAGCATGTAGGATAAAACTATGTACTGATTTTTTGAGCTTAATTTTGAGAATGGATCTTCAAATTTCAGTGCGGGAAGGCAATGTTACAACACACAGATCGTGTCCATATGGAAACAGGATATAGAATTTACTATTAAAAACTTTGGGGTGATACCAAATGTCAGCCTAATACTCTAAGCATTGTAGTGTATTTACATCTCTAATTAACTCAGTATCCACTACTACATTCCAGTAACTCACCAATGCAGTATCTTCCTTCACCTGTGAGTCTCTAGCTCATGTGGCTCTTGGTCATGTCCATTCTGCCTTCTCCACCTCCTTGACCACAGACACTCCAGTCCAGTGTCCACTTCAAGCACATGAGCTCCAGAGCTTTTTTACTGACTTCCTTTCCCCTCCACTTGGCTTACTGCTATTCTCTTGGCTGGCTTTAGACAGCACTTTCTCACACTGTGAGGATACCTCCTTTTTTTCTGAAGTCTCCCCACTTATTCTGAGAGCAAACAGGGACAAAGACAGTCACTGTGACACACCACTCCACACAAGGAACCTATTTGTGCAACCTGGTAGTGTCCCAGCGATGCAAGATGCTTGCCATGTCAAGATCATCACCTAGCGCAGGTGACAGGAGACAGACCAGCACTACACAGCGGAACAAAGTTTACTTAGTCTTCCAGGAATTCAGCATAATACTGGCATCGTCAAATTTTAAAACTACCCAGAATTCAAAATTAACCAAAGCTCACAAGTTCAGTTTTCCTTTCTCTTTCCTACTCCTTCAAAGTCCTAAAATGATATTACTGTTTCCCTCTGTTCTCAGTTCTCAGAGAATCTTCTTTTACTTTTATCCTTTGGCCTCTGTGGGCCAGGGAAGAGAAGAGTCATAGAATTATACTGGAAAATGAAGCAGACTGCCATCTATGTTTGTGCTGGCCTTAAAAACCAATATAAACACAGATAAGCTATACCAGTTTGCATTCACCAGCAGTTTTCAAAGTACTGAAGTCACTTAGTCATTTCAAAATACCAGTAAGTATTTCACCAACAAGAACTACTAGGAATCTTGTGTTATTCTGGTGTTGTGCAGATTTACAGGTAGCTCTGCACTCACCATAAGATATTCTACAGCTTCTGTTTTGGCTTAAAACAACCCCAGCAACACCAACCACTCCACCTTCACAAAACATAGCTGTTAACTACTAGCTAAAGAACACAAAAATTCACCAAAATTGTCCTACAACCATTACTGTTCAATCAAGGTAAATGGTGTGACATCCAAGGACACTGCTTCAGAGCCTCATGCCTCAAAAAAGAAAATCAGTATCTGCTACATTACATTCCCCCTTTCATCTTCATGTCATTGAAGGCATTCCACAGGCAGTTTTATTTCTGACAGCACTGATTTTCAATCGATCTGCTCTGGCCTGGATTTGAAATAGGATACTACATGAAATTGGATCCTGGGAGCCTCAAACATGCCCAGGCTTGCACAGGAGTTTAAACAAAAGGAAAAAGAAGGGGTTTTTTGAACATAGGGTGCTAGTAAAACTGATTTTAAAGTGTCCCTCTATTTCTCTTGACTGAAAGTAATATATTACCTCTATAAAGTCTTTTATACCAAGTTCTTGACATTCTTTATTTATATAATGCCACTGGTGCACACCTCACCTTAGAAATGCTTGTTTTAATAGCAACCAAAGCAATCCAAACCACCAAAGTAATTAAGACCGCTTTAAATTGGCTTCACTACCTTTCCCCATACATCTGCCAAGCTAGGGCTCAGTCCTGCAGTCTCTTCATCACGTAGTCAGTGGGAGTACTCACACAGGAATTTGAAGGTTTACTCCCTGAACTACAGAACGCAGCCTGCTTTATTGGAAAAAGGAGTAGGAATGACAGTGGGAATGTGAAAAAGGAGAGGGAAAAAATGCTAACCATAAGAAAGTAAAAAGGAATAAAGATCATTAAATGGGGAATGTGGCACAAATGGGAGAGAATAAGTGGTGTAAGGAGATGGTAGCAAAAGATAGTGTGGAAAACAAGAAGAAAAGCATAAAAGGATGGAGAGCTTATCCTGAGTACTGTGGGGCTTTAAATGCATTTGGAGAACATTGAACAGAGAAGAAAGTGTGGAAGAAGTGGAAAGATGAGAGATTTATTTTTAATTTTATTTAAAAAGTAAAAATAACCCAATGCTTGCTTCCCACTCCATTGTCCTCCTGCACTGGGATGTCCATTCCTCTGAAGCAGAGCATGAAAGGCTGTGAGGACTGCCAGCATGGTGAACCAGACAATCCTTGCCCAAGTCAAGTGGAAGGATCAATTTCTCAGGTGTTTCCTCTGTGACTGATTTTCCCCAGGATAGCTCATTGTGCTGTAATTTTATTCTTTTGTTTGTGTCTAAAAGTGCAAAAAAGGAACCACTACAAGGCCTGGTTTGAAACAAGTGAAATTTCTTCTTTCTCACTGAGAAATGCATAAAAATCATGACCCTCTCACTAATACAACAGTGGCCTCTTGCTGGCCAACTCGCAAAGCATCACAGCAATCCAGTGTTATAATACCAGGAATCTCTCATTTGTCCATCAAATCCAGTGAACAAGGTGACTCTCTGCCTTATTATAAGCAGTATAAGAACACTTCCCTCCTTTAAATCAGGGAGAAGTGCTCTTCTCATCTTCAGTGCCTCTCAGAGAATCAGCCTGATTCCCTCCACACTCTCCCTTGCTTTCTCTGTGACCTGTCTTCCTAGTCTGGAATCCTTCAGAGCTGGGAAATGGACCCCCTGCCTTGATTTCCATCATCTGCACCGATTTATGTTAGCAAGCCAGGCCAGCTGGCTGCCTGCACACCCAAGGAGCCCATACGCTCTGATACTGTGCACTGGGAAAAAAAAAAAACCAGCAACAATAAAAACCCACAAAAACCCCCACAAAACCAAACCCAAAAAAGTGCAACAGTCTCGCAGGGCTTTGCCTGCCAGGTTAACACTTGCTCCCTTCATGTGAGCTTAATTTATCTGCTGCTGTGAGCACAGACACTTCCCTGGATGTATCTTTGCTCTTCTGCAAAGAATTCAAAGGTGTTTCTAGGCTGGGGAAAGGTACAGGCTATTGCTTCTACTTCACTAAGAAAGATACATATGTTGAGGCTTTTTCTAAAAAAGAAACCATTCCAAACAGCACTCGGACCTGGGCTCGGGCTGATACTGCCCTATCTTGCAGAGCAAGTCACAGCGGGTTCTGTAATCACAGGCTCTGTAAACACGGATTGCCCCCACCCCCTCCACGGGACCTTAATTTGCCCCGCGTTCCCGAGCAAAGCACGCCCGTCTGCAGGCATTGACAGGGAATGCATGGGCAAAAACCCAGCCCACCCGATGGTCCAGCTAACTTCAGTTCTTCCCTGAGCAGCAACCTGCTTTTTTGTTTGTTTGTTTAGATTTTGTTTTGTTTTTAATAAAATCTCTTTCTTTCATGTTTACATGGGGCATGAGCTCAGTTCAAGCCCTTTTTTTTTTTCCGCCAGCGGAGGAAACCGCATTTGGATCCACACGAAGGGAAAGGCAATATTTATAAAGGAAGTTCCCACACTTCCTCTTCAAACAAATCACTTCTGGCTGGTTTTGCAATTACAGCCCTACCGTAAAGAGGGGGTGGGGGAATAAAAAAAGCATCGGGCATATTATTTCCTTTTAAAGTCACTTGCCTCTGAAAAGGCGACTTCCAGAGAGTAAGGAGTTAAGCACCAGGACAAACTGTCAAGTTTTCAGTAACTAATTTACTCTTCCTGTAGGCCTGGAGGAAATCCACAGCCACCACAAATATTCCTTGCTCGCTTCAATACTACTCGTTGTGGAATGGATTTTAATGGCCAAGCAAAGCGATCCAAACCGCAGATGTAATTAAAGCCACTGAAACTGGCTCCACGAAAGGCTGGGAAGCGCCCTGTGCCCTGTCTTGAGGCGGCTGCGGCGGTACAGGCTGGCAGGGCAGTGGTGACACCAGGACACCTCGGCCTCAGCCTTGTCCTCGTTCTCACCTCATCCTCGACACGACATGCTGTGTGGCTACCATCAGGATCCACCCCACTTGCTGGGAGGGCAGCAGGGGTTATAAAGAACGGAGATGTGCAGCAGGAGATGGACATAGAGCCAGGAGGTCGCTGCAAACCAGGGCTGGCAGCTGCCTGTGCTGCCAGTGCGGGCCCTCGGCGGCAGGATGCTGCACCCATCTGGAAGCATTTGCTCTCGCCTCGTTTGCACCCCATGCTCTGCCCCCTGGCTTATAATACTCTGCCACCGCAAGCCCATTTGTTTGTAGTGCTACAGTGTTAAAAAACTCTCTCATCCCTGGGAAAACTGCATTTGACAAGCAGTATTTCCCTCCGCACCAACCATGGTTAAAGTCTGCAACACTAGCATAGGAAGTAGAGCTTTTTCTGACAATTTACAGTAAATCAGCTTCTTATTTGAACTGACAGACCTTAATTTCTTCTGCAGTGACTCAAGCTACTAGTCTGCCTGAAAGGTTGGTAGTCCCCCGGTATTGAAATCTCTGTTAGATCCACACCCAGCAAAGGAAGAATAAAGTTTTCCCGAAACTCTTATCCAGAGCGTGGGAGGATGGAAAATAAGATCAGCATACCTTGCTGAAAATAGTTCTTGAGATAAAAGATTGTGATTGCTTTGGCACTAACTTCTTCCTCCTCCTTCCCTTCCCTCCTCAGCCACACTGAGGTGTGAATGCTTTAGGAAACTCCCTATCCCTACTCCACTTTTTTTTTTTTTTTCGTGTTTTATCTTAGATTAGAACACAATTTGATTTGGACTTGATTAGCCTTTCATCCAAAAAGAATCCCACACCTTCGAGTTACTAATTTCATTTGATAACAGCTGCAGAAAAGTAGCTCCATATTTTTGATGTTAAATCGCTGCCAAGTTCTGTTTTCCAGTGCCAGCTGCTCAGAATAAGGCTAAAGAACTTCCCAAAACAATTATATTTAAATTATTAATTAAAACTACTTGGAATATTATTATTAAAATCAATTAGTTTATGCAAAGATATCTACAAACCTGAAACAGTGAAAGAGATACTTTAGCTGATGAATAATTAATGCTTTTTTCATTTGTTTCACCTCGTGTGCCAAGTAGCACAAAAGTGGATTAATGCAAGTGGATTGCAGAGGCAACAGACATCATTGCACATTTACAGTCACTAAACTGTTTAAGTGGAAAGTTTGGAGACCAAAAAACTACTCCTGCAATATCAGATTCAGAACAAACTAAAACACAGTTTTGACCATCTGGATGAAACAACAGAAAAAACAAAAGCAAAGCAGAGCTGCCTCTGCAGCTTGTTTGCTGTAGGGAAGCAGCAAGATCTGTCATTAGCTGTATGAAGTTAGGTGCTTCTCTAAAACCTCTGTCTGCAGACCGGATAGTAAAATTCAGTGAGAAAGCGATTGGTCTGACTGCCCTCCCATTTCTGGAAGCAAAATACCATGGCATGGCCAATTACCTCCATGCTTTTACCATGAAGGCACGAGATTTTATACACACACACACACACTATTTCCTCTCACACAGCAAAAAAAGCATTTTTCTAGTCTGACATGCTCCAGGTCCCTTGGCAAAGCACAACTCTTCTTTAAAAAACAGTGGGTTTTGGTAAACAGTGTGCAGATTTCCTGGGAATTACCAGAACTACATACCTCCTGTTAAAATGTGCTCCAGTGACATGAGATGATGTCAACGGAAGAGCATAAATCATTAACTGCTGCAAAACTAAAAAAGTTAGCATGTGTTAATTTATAACATTCCTTAACTCAGTTATTTGGGTTGGAGTGATCTGTGCACTGATCTCAGAATCTAAAACCTTTCTGGTCACGAAGGAGAAATGATGTGGCTTCCTCCCCGATAAACGATGCAACTTTCTCCAAACAAAGCTTATCCAACTGTGTCAGGCAAAGCCTGCCTTTCCTTGCCTGGGACTGTCTAACACACAGAAAAAAATACCATGAAACTCATCTTCATCTACCTCTTGGGGCACTAAAAGTGAAAGACTTTCTCTGTTCTGGGAAAGACCTGCTTTCCTTGCAGCACTTCTCCTCGGTGAGTCAAAACTTTTACATTCTTCCCAATTCTATGCCTGCAACCAACAGGCATTGCCACCAACCCATTAGCACATACTTTCCATATTTTCAAACAGATAGAAGTTTGGGGATGAATTACACTTTGTTTCAGAGTCAGCCCAATCCCAGGCTCAGTATTATTACCACAGACCTACAGATCTGTTTCACATGCCGGTAAGGTTTGTTCTATCTTTGCACCGGGAAAGTACTTAATGGGCAAGACTGTGTCTTAAATACTGTCCAGACAAGGCAGACTTTTTAAAAAGTAGCACTAGCTCACTCTGCTTCAAGGGAAAGAATCTTTTGGCTGAGAAATGCCCTCTGCTCTGCTGTTTTGTACCCCTGTGGCTGCGGAGTTGCATGGAGGATGTGTGAGCTGAAAGTGATGCCAGGACCATACCGTGGCATGAAACCTATTACTTTTGTATGCCGAAAAAGTTTGTGACACGTTATGGTCTGGAACATGCCTGTGTTATGCCTATGGCCATAAACCGACCAGGTTTGATTTCTGGGTATAGGCAGTAGCCAAGTAACTAGAAATAAGTAATTTTGCTTCCACTTACAGAGTGTTATAATACAGTGAGATCCTAAGTGAACCTGATGGTTTTCCCCTCTCTGTAAAGAAGTTGCAGTTTTTCTCACTAGTTCTCCCTCGAAACAGCAGGTACAGCTGTAGGACACACAGCACCCCATGGCAAAGCCCTCTCTAATTGGCACGCTATCTGCCCATCTCACCTCTGAACTCACGCAACAAAAGAAAGCATTAATCCACATCTTCAAGAATTCAATAGTCATTTAAGCAGAAGGTCAGGTACCTAATGGGCTGTCAAATTCAGGCTGTCTATCCCTCAGTCTTCCCGGCTCCCCAAGTTCCCAGGCCTTGACTGACAGTCCTCTGCAGCTGGGTACTTTGTTTTCCTGCCAAAGCACTATGAAGGCTAGAGCACAGGCGACTGCTTTGCAAATTTAAGTTGGGATGACATATTCTGGCTTCACTGAAGGAGAGAGGGAAAAAAGCAGCCATGAAAAGGTACACAGCAAGGCCTGAGAAATATCCAAAGGATGCTGTTTGTCCTGATCCGTGGCATACTTTAATAGAACATAAATACACTTTCAGGTGTCTGCATCGCACTTTTTGATCCGAACCTTACTATGACAGCTGTAGTTTTAGGATAACTGTGTTAACAGTATGTGGCACAGAGCATTATTAAATATTTCATATATATATATATATATATTTACTAATACCTTTAGTAGCACTAAAGGTAGAGTGCATGATTGTACACACTTCCCAAGTCTTTTTCAGTGCCACAGATTATGGAGTGAGTTTGAAGACTACAGCCTGGAATGCAGAAACATTGCTACAGCTTCCAGAAATTTCCAGGAGGTACACAAAGAGGAGGGAGCCCCTTCCAGATTCACTGAGACACAGACTGCTGTGCATACTTGCTTTTGAGCAGCCTCGTGAAACCAAAACATTTTTTTTCAAAACAGATCACAGGTCACGTAAGCTTCCCAAGGGATATATTAGTTACAGATGTTTTCAGGTAATAAAATATTCCACTCAACTGCAGTATTTCTAACTGATAATGCTAAAACTAAATTACCCTTGTCTAATGGTTATGTCCCCAATGTACTCCTTACCATGGTAAACACTGGCTCGTTTGTTACCATTTAGCCAACATAAAATTTCCTTCTTTTTTTTTTTTTTTTGTTGTTTTGTTTTGGGGTTTTTTTGTTGTTTTTAATGAACATGCCACAAGGATAATGTATTTCAAGTTTGCAAGAACTACTTGAGCTGTTCAATAATATATACTTAAAATTCATTTTTTTGCATATTTCTGGAATAAATTATACCTCTAAGTTTCAGCATTATCATATCAATTTGCATTTAAAAGTAATCTCATTCTTTAAACATGAGTGATTTTAATAATTTTCCAAGTTTTAACTCTTGAAATTGGAATTATTAAAAAAAAAAAAAATCACTCAAATGTCTGAATGGTATGAGGCTAATAAGGAAACATTCAATTTGATGTCCTCCTGGCAGAGTTGTTAGGAAAGGAAAGGTCATTCTGATGGTATCTCTAAAATGATTGAGTAGTTAAAAATAAAATTTAAAAAATAAAAGGAAAAGAGGAAAAGCAGGTGATTGTCTCTTTTCAAAATATGCTTACAATATAGCACTAACAAGGATAGTTATGAAAAAGGGAAAAAAATTGAAAAAGAAACTTAAGTGATCTTTGACCATAAGAAGGAGCCTCCCTCAAACTAGGGAAGCTTGTGCTATTGTATGGTACTACATCTCTGAAAACTAACACCTCAGTATTTTTATTTAAAAGCTTAGCTCATGAGGCTTGAGACATTTATTCCTCATTGCTCCCCATATTAGACCATCAGGATACTTTTGCTTGGATTCAAATAGCATCGTTAAGTGCAATGGAACACAGTAGATCTTGATGTGGTATAACTGTTTCTATGTTGCCAGTTCAGGGACAAAGTCAAACCAATCTAATTATGTTTTGGTAAGCAGAGTGTTATCTGAGGAGGGACATAAAGTACTCCAGCATTACTGGTGTTATATCAAAAGTAGAGCCTGTCTATTTTTAAGAAAATGTGGAAGTTAGGATAATTTGGAAGTAGGCTGTTTAGACTAGATTAAAGAAATAGCATTCTTCAAACTCTGCAATGCCATGATCCAAGTATTCACTGCTTTAATGCTAACATCCAATATTTGATATAATATTATACCCTTTCTGAGCTAACTGCAATCACCAACCTTGATAAGCAATTTTTGCAGTTATCCAATTCAAATCTATGCTTGTGCTGGGTAAAGTAAGGCAACATCACTTTGCATTGCTGCAGTTGTCAGAAGCAGGCTTTAACAACTTGCTATGAGGGGAAAATATGGGAGTGTTTCCTTATACTGCCCCATCCCAACTGAAAGGATAATTGAATCTGCAGCAAATCACTGGAGAAAAAATGTAATTCAGATTGATGGAGATGCTCTCAAAACACAACATGGCTGAACCTGACCTGAATACAGTGTTTGGAAGAGGTGGACTTTGCTTTGGTTCCAAGCTTTCCATGCCAAGAAAGCTTTACCCAGCAAACATTTTTACCACAGTCCTACTAGTCTGCCTATCACAGTACTTCTCATCATCTTATTTGATTAGCTGTGTATTTATTCTAAGACTGATGCAGTAATTAAGATTGTCACCATGTACAGGAGGCAATAATGGTTTTCTGAAGGCTCTGGCATTCGGGAGGGAGGTTATACAGAACATGAAATGTGAAGCTACAGCCTTGCTCTCAGGGCTCAAGATAACATCCAGCACAGGAACAAAGCACTGCTTTGTGACAAGTCATTTGCTTTCTGAAAAAAAGTATAATCCAGTTTTTCTAAGCAGACACTCTCACACAGAAAACACAAGCCCAATCTGCTGATATTTGAATTTTTTAACTGATTTAGCAGTTTTTAGGGTAGTATGATTAAACAGCAGTAAAAGCAGTCGTTGCTGTGCAGCAGTGACTTGAAAACACACAATGAGTCTTGCAAACTCAAATGCTCCTTTTCTCTTCCTTTAAACAGAATCTAGCATGGTAATCTGGCATAATGGGAAAAGGACTGGAGTCAAAATCACCTGCATTCAGAAGTGGACCTGATCTGCAAGAACTGCTCCAGGTAGCTGTGTTTCTGCTGAGCGGCAGGAGGCTGGCCATCAAGCACTGGCTATCACAGCACCTTCCATGACTCTACCTTTTCACTTGTTACTTTTGCTGGCTGCCAAAAAAAACCCTCAGCTATCTGACATTATTCCCTGGGCTTCAAATCCCTATTTATTTTAGTGCACACATAATGTGAGTAGTGGCAAAGAGCACAAACAGAACAATGTTGAAGCTCATCTACAGGAGGGGATGTAAGCAAAGCAAAACCCTTGAGAGACTCTGTAACTCCTGACTCACATATGAACATACAGCTTGCAGGGTGAAAAATTATTATTTTGAATTAATCTTTGGTATGTTTTGTGATATCTTTGTCTTGCCCTGGTTGTTTAAGGATAGCATCCAGAATGCATAGCTAAGATGTCCAATAGTGTCATTTGTCTATGGCTCATCTGCCTCCCTGCCCCATCCCCTTTATCTATGCAGTCAATATCAGAACCAAAACCCCACACTGGCTTCCCTCAATGTTTTAGTTTTCAAATAAATGCCTAATTAACTCACTCATTTTAAACCATTGTATGGCACAAAATGCTCCAATTAAAAATGGAATGTCTATTAATTTAAGCCCAAAGGTTCTGTGAAGGCAAGTTTTACGAATACTAAAAATAGAGATGCATTCATAATTTTTTCCTCACTTTAATTAGGTGGGGTGTTGTGGGGTTTTTTTGGCTTAAATTTAAATATCCCTCTGCAGTATCTTCAACTGCATTGCAGTAGTAGGAACCCAACACATAACACAAGAACCACAAGATGAAAGATGATGTGCCTTTTCCATTCTTCCTCTCAAAGAGGAGTATAAAACAAAGGCATCCATCCCACAAGTTAGAAGTGTTGTAATTAAATAGGAGAAACTTAAGAAAATGGGACTCCCAGAAACAAATGGAACTTCTGGTTGATTTGTGTGTAGATACGTCTTGGTCTTTCTCTTCTCTATAGTCTTAAGCAACGTGGAAGAAAACAGCACTGGGACAGTCAAGGTGAAGGTGATATAACTAATGGTATAGAAGCCAGACTAAGGGCAAATCAGTTCAAAATGAGCTGAAAAATATGGTCTGTGTAGCTCTTCCAATGACATTACTTATAGCAGTCACAGAATGCAAGGTCATGCTTCTTCAAATACAGGTTAAACTCGTAAGGTGGTGAACTAATCTGGAAAGCAGTGACTTGAAGAATGACTTCAGGGCCACAGTGAGCCACAACTAAAACTCTGTCAGGGATGCAGTGGCTAAGAGAATTAAAAAGATCTCTCAATAGGTGAACTAGGGAAAGAGACAAAGCAGAAAACATCATTGTAGCATTTCAGAGGAGCATTACCGGGAACAGACAAAGTTGAGGCTAGCCAGGTCAACTGGCTACTAAGCAAAACAATGCTAAGTGGTAGTTATGGACCTGCTACCTGCTTTGCCTATGCCGGACCTGAACATCCCTCCTGTTACTGTTGGCAGAAGTTCCAAATGGGATGAAATGATGAGCCAGCTCCTTCCAGTCCTGGTCATGCTCTCTCTCTCTTCCTTCCCTTTTCCATAGTTGGATTAACAAGCCCAGATCTTCATAGTGAACTCATTCTACCCTCACTCCTGGAGCTGCAAAAATTTCAGTTTCTCTTACATTGCTGAGATGCCTAGGACTGGTTCTGTCACTTCATACAGCATTACTGAAATGATTACAAGCATACATGGCCATGTCTGGCATCCACATTGCACAGAACATGATGAAAAATTGGAAAGGACTCAGGGTGGAGCTGAAAGAAGGATTCAGAGTCAGAAAAAGATGTCCTAAAGCAAGAGCCAGAAGTAATTCAGTCTATTTTCACAAAGATAAAGTTCAGAATGGCTTGATCACAGTCCATAAATACTTACATTAGTGAAAGACATTTAATAAAGGGCATAACAAGACACAGAGTTGAAAAATGGAACTTTGAGAAAAAATTCAGGCTAAAAATGAGAGGGAAGTGTTAGAAATGAATACAATTAAGTTACTGGAACCATTCACATTTGCATGCAGTAAATTTGCCATCATATAAAGTCTTACAAAAAGAAAAAAAAAGAATAAGAGATTGGATATCCTTTTAAATTGGTATTATCTGGCTCTGGCAGGACATTCAGGCTAAGTGGTGAATTTGCACAAGTATGTAATACTGTAGATGATCAAACTAGATGAACATTATGTTATAAAACCCATGAGCACATACTTATTTCTTGAGTGGACCTAAAAAATCCATTTTTTCCTTTTTCTGCTTTAAATGGATACAACAGCTTTGCTGAACCTAATCTGAACCTCTCACTTGAGCATTCTGCTGTAGAAGTGATACAAGGGCAGTTTCATTGTCTTCAGACACCGTGAAGAACCAGCTCAATCATCTGAGACTGTGTGCATTTGAATGCAATGAATTTGAAGACAAGACAAAACTGGAAGTTTTCAAGCACCTCCCCTAATCATGGAGTCTGAAAGCACTGGCATTCTTTCCAGGGCATTTCCAAGCCACCTCAAATTATTCCAGCACATGGGATTAGCTGGAGGGCAGGGGCTTACCACCTAGAGATCCTTGACCCTGGCCAACCCAGTTAGGCTAAGCAAGACAGTATGGGAGGTATCTTATTATTTAAACACTTGTGGCCACAAGGTAAATAGTTTCACCAGGACTGTGACACAGGAGAAATGGACAGAGCAGGATAACCTGGATATGTCAACATTTAAGCTAGTTAAATTCTATGCCTTTGAAATCTACTGTAAAATTACCACACACTTTAGTTTAATAAAGGTATTAACATCCCAGGAGTGATACTATGCAATGACAGCATTTCCTAACCATCTGTGAGCTTTAGGAATGATGCCATTATGTGGACAGGAGACAGACTCAAAAAAGGCACATCCCCCCTCTGGTTCAGCTCCTCTGATCAGTTATTTGCAAATCCATACTCCTTTCTTCTCTCTACCACCATAAGAGCTATTTACTGTTTTCATGATCTCAGGATAGAAAAATATTAATCAGAACCAGCAGCAACAATTTCTTTTTCTTCTAAATCTGTGTGGCATTAAGTATAATTACATAAATAACTGGAATGGCAGAAACAGACAATTACTGGCTTTGTATGGGTATTGGAAAAGATTATACTGTTTTTATCACGTCTCTCAAATAATGGGTATCTTCCAAGTCTACTGTCAAAGAAACTGCTTGCTGCTTTAATGCTGATATGAAAATAATCTTGTAAAAATAGTGAGAGAGGGTCTTTCCATATACTTTCCACCAGGAAAGATTACTTAAATAAACCATTTAACCTGCTATTGACCTACAGCCTAGTTATATACATGTTTTAAAAAATACTTATCCATCCTGAGTAGATGAAAGTAATCTAGTGAAGTCAAGGATAACATAGGAAGTCCCTTAATGACAGCTGCATTCTCTGCTGCCTCTATTAGCATATGATTTTTCTGCTGGCAAAGCAGATTCAAATGAACTGTAAGAGCACAGGTATTCTTCTTTGTAAAAGACTGAAAAGAGACAGATACACATAAACGAAGAGTGAAAACCTGCAAAGATCTCTTACAAGAGAAACCTCAACCATTTCCCCCCCAGTTTTCCATTATAAATATTACTATACTTTCTTTTTAAAGCCAGTAGTCAAAATTACAGAGACCATGTGGAAGTTGAATATAGAGGTTGTGTCTACCAATACCTGAGCTAACATCTCTCAAAGTCAATAAAAACAAGCACACATAGCACTTGCTCCAGATTGCTGAACAAATGCTCAAACCAACTGAGACAAATTACACCCAATTCATTGTGTATGCATTGAAGATACAAAGCATTACAGGCATCCCACTGCAATGTGGGCAATGTTTATCAAACCTAACAAAGGCTATCTCAGGAAGGCTGACAGTAGCTTCATCTACTGAAAAGTCCCCAATTTTTAATATCCTGGGTTTGTTGGCATTGCAAGCAACCACTCCACTCAGTGGTATGTAATGGGAAGATCCCCCCGGCGCATCTCGACTCTCCTCCCCTGCAATCAAGGCAGTGATGCCAGATGCAAGTTTGGAAGACTTCAGCATTTTGTCTGACAGCATAAATGTTATGTTTTTTCATGAACAGCAGTCATCTGGTCTGCTGCATGCTTTCACCACCTGCTTATAGCATATATCAGGCATGTAGGATGGGATGTTTATGTTTCAGTGACCGAGCTGGCATGTATCTAAAGCTTTAGCTGCTACAGTATCATCCAAGCCTTTAGGTTTTTTTGTCAAACAGATCACACTTTCATCACCCCCCTTTCTCACTTTAAAGACACATCACCTTTACTACAGACCCAAACAGCAGCCCATAGTCCACAGCAGCATGTTAGAAATGGTTAAGATGCTGTTGACATTGTCCATGCAACTTCAAAGGGCTGCAGCTGCCCCAGGAGCTGTTTCCTGGCCATATATGTGCCCACATGCTGCAGCACTAAAGACTGAGGCTTGATACCATTTTTTCCATACATGCAGATCCTTATCCAGTCTACTTCCTTTGGGAGAGTTCTATTTAAAA
>VXBX01009832.1:627408-672825 GCA_013400415.1 Scytalopus superciliaris | reverse complement strand
CTTCCCCCCTTTCCCCGTGCTCAGTTTTGAATTTCAAAGCAACATCCAAAGCAGCTCTCTTCCAAACAGTGAAACAAGGACACAGACCCACCTGTAGCAGGCAACCTCTCCTTCCAAAAGCTTTTTGCACACATTTCAGGCCCAAACCGTGGAGAGCTGGCAATTAGCAAATGAGAACCTCTGTCTGAAGGCAAGCACATTCCAAATCCTGCTGTCATATGATGTAAATACACAACTACAGTAGTGCCAATCAAGATGCTAAGTGAAAACCACCACACTGCTGTGTTGCAGGCTGAACTCGACTTTCTTGCCTCACATGTGTCTATCGACTCAGCATTGCCACATCATCCTACTACTTTTTTTGCATAAAGGGGAAGCTTGTAAATATGCTAGAGGAATGATGGACGTATCTAGGAGAGCCCCGTGGTTTCCCACGAGATCCTGAGCCTGTCTTTGAGGTTCTTATGTGTTGTGGTAATGGCTGCCATAGCATAAGCTTGAGCAGTACTCTGCTGCTGGCCAGGATCCTTCAGCTGACTCAGTCTGCAGCATGTTGTAAAATGTGGGAGAGTCCATGTGGTGTGACAGTTGGAGCTTAAAAAAAGGCAGCTATGGCTGTGCTGGGTAATTGGTGAGCAAGTGGGCAGGAGAGCCTGCCTGCCAGGAGGAGAAACTTAAGTGCTTGTAACATTCCTTATCCATTACTTCACCAAGGAGCTGAGACCAATCCAGTTTGATCTAGGCTGGAAACGGGCCAGGAGCAGCTACTTGGATATGGTGGAGGAAGGAAAAATTATAGGTCTGGAAACAGCAGCCAGGAGCCCACATTGGGGCACTTATAGTGATGCCACCACTCTCCAAGCTGTAGGTTTTAAGAATCAGTTGAGTAGCACTGATGTGCCCCACTGGTGCCAGACACAGATGGGTACACAGACTTTGACTCCAAGTCAGACTTCAAGCTAATTTCATCCTTTTTTGTGTGTGTCAAGCAAGCTATTTATTCAAAAGGATGATGTGAAGGGAAAATGGAAATAGAGACTGAAGTGTTTGGCACTGTCAAGCACATGGAGATGTTTCATGCATTTCTTAAAGGGCACATTCATGCCCTGGCATGCATGCCAGGCAGCTCACAGTGCTCACTCTGCAAAGCTGATCCTGATACACACTGAAGGATGAGCGAACAAAAGCATGCGCAGAGCATGCAGGCTGAGTGAGCAGAAGCACACCAAATGGAGAGGTCACAGTGTTAGGAGGTGTAAAAGGTTTCCAACAAGCAGGCTGGGCATCACAGCTGTGACACCCACATTCATTCCCCGTGCTGGAGACATAATGGTGAAGGGATCAGGTCAAGGGCCCAGGGTGCTTCCAAGAATCAAAGGTGGAAAAGACCTATTCAGGTCATCAGTGCAACCCAAACAGCAGGGAGTGGGGGTGCACGAAAGCACCAGGCAAGTCACCTCTCTGTCCCGTTTCCCTGCATGTGACACATTATGGGGAACTCAAAAGTCGCTTATGGATGACTTGGCTGTTGGGACAAATATATTGTAGATGCCCTGTCAGCAGCCCAAGAAGATTGTCTGCTGTTACTCCTGTCTGTGGGCAGATGACGTCGTTTGGGAGACACACTTCTGAGGTCACCTCTGGGAAAAGTATTCCTAAAGGATCCGTTCAGCCAGGCTCTTTTAGCTGCCAGCTATTCGGGAGGATAACAAACTTCGTAACTAACTTACAAGTGCATACACTCAAAATTTCACATCAACAAGGCTTGAAGTAAAACTAAATATCAAACAACATGAATAATAAATGATTTGTCCTCCTACACTCAGCAGGGCCCAGGGCTTGGACTGAAACTCCCTTTCTTCCCAAGACTCTGTCTCTCTTTCTTCTGCTCTGTATCCAGGAATGTGTTACATGGCTTTGCTATGCATGAGGAGAAAACCTGTCCTGAGAGCTTATGCTGCTGTACAGAGGAGGAGGTGGAACCATTTTGCAGAGTTTGGAAAGATCAGTGCCAAAGGACTGCATTAAAGAAGAACTGCAGTAAGCCTAAAGAAATACTAGCAATTATATAGCAATTAATGCTGCAGCAACTATAGCACCTTGGTGCTGGAAACTTGAAACACATGCATGTACACATGGATGGACAGACACAGGGAAACACTCTCACAAAAGTCCATTTTAAGGCATGCACCTTGGTGACTTGAACCATCCAGCCAGAGTCTGAAAGACCAACAAAAAGAAGAAACATAAACAAGTGACACAGCTGTCAAGAATGTGGATCTGAATATCCCGCGGAGCCACAGTCTTCCCACTAAGTTCAACTATTTTGGTAATACAGCATTTGACAGTAACATTTTGTATGTAGCTTTAAGTCTAAACAGAGCTTGAACTGAGTGGACTATTAGAGCAGAAAGAACAATCAATAGAAGTTCAGTACAGTAAATTTGTGCTTAAAAAAAAAACCAACTACAAACTTTGTGCACTAGGTTTTGGGCTTTTTTGTTGTTGTGGGGGTTTTTTGGGCGGTTTTTTTTTTTGGTTGTTGTTGAGGGGATTTGTTTCTGTGACTACCATGTTCTGAACAACAGTAAAACATACGTGTAAAAAAGATTACAAGTAAAAGAAAAGTAAAATAGGAAGTTAAGGAACGGGTAAAACCGGATCTGAACAGTTTCACTTCATTATAAAGGAATTCAGCCCATGGCTGGAGGATAAACATAGGTAGCACAGGAAAAAAAATACCCAAACCTGTTTTACTTAAGCAATTAACTTGTTGATTTTGTTCAGTCATAAGGGTACTCGACATTTTCTCAGTCTGACAAATGAGTTTGTTCAGGGTATTTGGAAAACTGTCAGATTCACATCTTTTCCTCTTTGCTCAAATGAAACCATTATTATCACAGACATTCAGAAAGACTCAAAAGCCCTTGTATTCTTTTAAAATTTTCCTAATATAGTTTGGGTGAAGGGGAGCAGAGGCAAGGTGGTTGGGGGAAGGGTTTGCTCTGTAATACTACATAAGACCACAGAGAACTATTAAAAAAACCCCAGATCAAATTGTCATGGCAGAAATACCAATTCCATCCTGCTATACCATGGATCAAAGAGTTCCAAAATTCTGCTCTGAATTGTGAAATGAGAAAAATTCAGTGCTGGCACCAGTCTGCCATTCAGACATCACATGTGTAACACACATGAACAAATCTAGCCAACTTAAATGCATCTTCAGGAGCATTGAGAGCATCTGCTGCAGAAAAAGTATGGCACATGCTTGGCTCTTTTGGCTTTAGGCTTCCTGTGCTGCCGTGGCTGTGCTTTGCTCTGCTCCTGCATCTGTCGCTCTCATTCCTTGGGGTGAGCCCGCTCACACCGGTGTAAGTGCTCAGTGGCATGAATAATGCCTGCACAAACTCCTCACTCCAGCCTGCCACACCGAGCCCTGACAAGTCTAGATGCTCTTTTCCAGTCAAATTCATCCTTAAAGATCTCAAAAATTATGTCAGAGCAATATTACGTAATATTACAGGTGAAATCATGATTACCCCCTTCTAACAACTACACCGCAACATTTCTAAGCTTCACCTGGAAGACCTTATTCTAAGCCCAAGCCTCTTTCAAACAGGAAACCATGAGGTTTCCCAGATTGAATTTTCATCCCCAGATTGAATTTTCATCCCCAGATTGAATGAAAACAAGTTTCTGACCAAGCAAAATTTGAACCTCTATCGCCTGAGTTGAAAATGATGGCAGTTACTTTTTCTGCAGTGACCACAGAAAACTCTTTCAAAAACAACTCCCTGCAAGAATTCTTGGATAAAAAAAATGTCACTTCCATTTTGTGTTCTGTGTAAGTGATAAACAATGTTATTCAAGCTCTTAACAGCTCAAGTGGGAGGGTTTCCAAAAGAAGCTGTTTTTGTGGCTCTTACTTGCCACGGTATTTTTAGGGAGGGGAAAGCCCACAATGAACTTCCAAATGAAGCTGCATCAGAAAGAAGATAGGAGAACTGCCAGAAAAGACCAATCAGTCAGAAATATCTTCCAAAACAGAGTGTCTACAAAACCACTGCAATCAAATTATTGAAGTCCAAATTATGCATCTCTACTCAAACACTAGTGCCAGCCACTATTAGGCAAGAAATTAAAAAAATGCATTTTAAAACACCTGCTCTCCGTTTTTCTCATCCTTGTCTCTCTTACTTTCTAACCAAGTGAACAAACCATGAAATTATCTAGCTCCAAATCAACCCATCCATGCAATTACCTCACATTCCCCTGCAAAGTTTTATTGCCTAGCAGGAGTAAAATTAAAAGCTTTACTTGAAAGTTTGAAAGTTCCCAATAGCTTATTTCAGACTGACAAAATACCATTGTTCAAATATACAGAGATTCCATCACTGATCAAATTCTCTCAGTATATTTGAAATGGAATACATCAAATCCACAACGTTATTCTGTGAGCAGGAATGTTTTAACCTAATCAACAATGAGGATCTACTTCTCCTGAAATAAGGCTCTGTTTCTACCTATTGTGCACAATACAAGCAAAACTCTTGCAGATTACATTAGACCATCAGCAAATACACTTTAGAAATGACAAAAAAAACCCAAGAAAACTTGGCAGGGTGATACCTAGGGACCTTAAAAACATGGACCATACAGCACCCTTCAGTACTTTTCTTTTTTTCCAAATAAAAACGCAGGGTTAAATCACATGTGATTAGGCAGCTGAATGAGAAGACAGTGTGTTGGTAGCAAGAGTGACTTCCCTCAGCTGTCTGGCCACCTAGTGAGGAGGGCAAGACTAAGCCTCCTGTCCCAGTGGGACTTTGCAGGCTGTAGGCACAGCCGGGCACAAAGACAAGTAGCAGCTCTACAGAGGCAAGGTCACAAGTTGATTCAAGAGGTGGAATGAGGAAATTCAGGGTGCAGCCAGAGGTTTTGCAATTTCATGGTTGGCTGAGATTTCCCACTGGATTGCAGCCTCTTTGTGCACTGAGAAGGAGACATGGATCCCCCAATCACATATTGCATAGCTGCTCTGATTAGAGGGTAGCTCTTTACTCCATGATCTTTATTCTCCATGGTTCTCTGGCACAAAACCTATTTAATTGTGGATTTGTAGAAACAGAATATTCTGCTCCCACTAGGGAGAAGAAAAAAAAAAACCTCAAAAAAGCCATACAACCAGAACATGTCATTTTAAGATACAAGACATGTAAGATCTAAAACATATAGAAGACTCATTTATCAGGAGACATACTTGACTCACTCTACCGTTTTAAAAACACAAAAACAGCTCTTTTGTCCTCAAGCAAAACTAGCCTCCTATGAGATGCAGACACTGCGCTACAAAGCCTTTTGCTCTTCAAAACTGACTGGGAAAGTATTTTTCAGTAGCTACGTAAATTCCCAACAAAACTACAGATTAGTTTGTGTTCTGGAGTTGGTGAATGATTAATGTGGTTTGAAATATAATCATAAACCCATTGCCACTTAAGCATTTTAATGGAGTTGACAAGTAGAACATACACCTTCAGCTAAAGAACTTCAATGCAGCATCTTTCTGCTGAGAAAGTCTTGTTTTTCAAATGGAAAAGGTAATGCATAGAAAGAAAAGTAGACCAGGAGCCAAGTAAAACCTTTTACAATGAATGACTGCAATGTTTCATGCATCTCAAAATCATGAAAACTTACTGCTTACTCAAAAGAGATTGTTCAGTTGACTGAAACAAGATGTAGTTTGTTTTAAATACCATGGTATATTTTGCTTTTCAATCTATAAGTGAAATGTATCCTGTGTTCTCTGCTACTATGTAATTAATGATTAGATTAGATGATTTCTTCTGCCAGAGGTTCCCATCCACCACATTTTTTGAGAAACTGGTGACAGAAGTGGTTAAAGGAAGGTAGGGGAGTGGAGATTCTGTTGCTAAATAAGAGGAAAAATACCAGTAAGGTATTTGCCTCCTGGCTTTACGCCTGAGAGAAGGTAAAATTGCTCTTGAAGTTGCAGTTCTTGCGTGCAGCAGACTGAGGAGTGAAAGCCACAGCAGCATGGCACAAACACACCAAGCAGGATGAGGAGAATGCAGCTGGTCATGCGCTTCTCCAGTTGCAGATGTAGAAATGAGAAGGAATTCATGTTAACTACAAAATAAGGAGACAGACAGAGGAGTGTGAAGACCACCTTTCCTCTAGGTGCTCCAGTGGAGACTGAGGTTTAAAAGCCACCCAATAAGTGAAAACAGCATCCAAAACCACAAAGAAACTTGAGATATGGTTACCACATATCCATGTATCAGGTCTGCTATGGAGATGATTTGTGATCTGAACTAAAAATTTGTGCAGGTAGTATGTGTTTTATACTCATGTGAACTATTCTCCTTTCTCTTCTGCCCCATGAAGTCCTTAATCCCAGAAACCAGAGGGTGCTGACCTCAGCCTCCTGGACACTCTACTGCATCTGACCATTTAATGATCTATATCATCATTTAAATGGTAGCATGTTCAGCACAATTCAGGAGAGCAGCATTGCCTCATATCTAAAAGGAGTTCAGTATGTTTTTGCTGCTAAGGCATTTTACAGCCTTTGGTGTTATGCATTAAAGGTGCTTAACTTGACTTGGAATATACCCATTTGAACATTATTGATTAATAATACTATGTTGACTGAGAAAGCATGGTCGTACTCCAGCAAAAGCGACTGCCAAATGAAATGGGGGATTGATTACTGTGATGCTAAGCTCTTCTTGGGTGACTCAAGGGCACTCAGCAGCCATGTGTTTCACCCAATGTTTGAAGAGACACAGACTAGTAGGGCTGGTACTGCTGTTTTGTCCTGGTACCTTCACATTCTCTGTCTTGAATCAACTTGCATCTGCAGGAGTTGTCATTTTCCTGCTATAGGAAAATAAAAGAGAGTGTCCCTGACTGGAGCATTTCGACAGCACCTCTCTGAAGGGAATGAGGACTGTGTGGCTGGATTATGACAACATGCTAAGTGGTAGGATATGTGATTTAAAAGAAAAGAGCATAACAATAGAAAACAGGCAGAAGGGGGGTGAAGAAGATCAAGAACAAGAAGTACTTGAGTAGTGCAACAACAAGAAGTATATGAGCATCAACCAAAAAAACCCCACATCAGTACATATGGGAGTGAAAAAATACATGGAAAGATTCCTTAAGTCAGAAAAGACAAACTTAACTTGATTAGTTAAATTAATGCCTACACTTTCCACCCCCTTTCCTTCCGAATCGCACCTGCTATGCTGTATCTATTTGATATGCCAACAGAATAAAATTATTTATTTAGTGAATTGGTAACTAATTAGTTTATTTCCAGTTCCCACCAAATATGAGGGATCTAGCTAAGAAATTCAAGAGAAGGGAACAGGAAAGGAGACATGTGGCTTGGCATTCTACAAAATTCACTCCAGCCTTCTGGCAGCCTCCCTTCTAACACCCCGCCTCCCCCCCATATACTTTACTGGAAATGGTCCTTCTAAAGAGCTAGTTGGCATCTATAAATCTAGCTATTAGACATTACTCCAAGTAAGTGAGGCTCATTTCTCTTGCAGGCAAAAGATTTCTAATTTTTTCCTTGCACACAGTACACCAGCAGAAAGGTGGCAGATAAAATGCTTTTGCTTGTTTCCCACTTCTCAAGTCTCATGGACAGACTGATCCACACACAATATGCATGGAGTTTGTGAACATAAGTTTTTCATTGCACCATAAATTGGCAAGGGTTGCTCTAACCTGGATGAAGTATTTCACTGCTCTTCTCACACCCTGTGAGATAGTGAGGATTATAGGCATAAAATTATTTAAGTGGAATGTTTACTCTTGACTAGCTTATATCTCAGGATACCTAAATACTTTCCTCATCATCCATAAAATTAAAAATTCATACCTTGGTGAAGAAAGCATACTTTGATAAAGGCTGTTCATCTAGGCAAGAATATTCTAACATATAATGTTACTATATTTTGACACTACATCCTCATAAAAAACATCTCAATATTTCGGGACTCTCACCTAGTACAATAGACTCTTCTAATTCCACAGAGGTGAATCTGGAAGTTCAACATGGGTTTTGCTGCTTACTTTAATGAATGCCCATAAATAATGAAGGTGACTTATCTGTATATGCTCTGGAGGGACTGTCATCTATCAAGCCAATAATATCTGGTCAAGCAACTTTCAGATGTTAAATTAAATTCTCTTTGGAGAGGATTCATCAGCTTTTGTATCTCCTTTCCTGTAAGAAACACGGCATCTCCTCCGCTGATCAGCAAGAGTGTTGACAGGAAAATATTCTCTCAGCCATTCAATATTGTTAAAAGAGGAGCAGAGGGGGGAATCATTGTTTTGCATAGGCAAAAACTAGCTGGAAATCCCCTGGTAGCACCGAGATGCAGAGCAGCTGTGAAAAACAGAGGAGATTGATACTGAGAGCTTACAGTTAGCCAGATTTGGGGACAAAACTCCTTGTTCCCCAAAGGCATTAATAAGACACTCAAATGGCATAAGTAATGCCTTGAGATGTTGCATGAAATCATAATATTTTTGAAAAGCAAAAAGGTGTCCTCTCTCAAGGGATACTCAAATAAAGATACTATAAATTTCATTTAACAAATATGCAATATGCAGGTACTATTCAAATACGTAGCTGACTATCATAAAGTTAGTTTACTAACCTTGGACAAAACATTTTTTTTTTCACCTTCACTTTCCCAAATCTCTACTTTTCCAAATGCCTAAAAACCAAAACGCCTAAGAAATACCTTCCTTCCCTCCACATGCTTTCTCAGTCTTTCAAGTTGTCTGGTAAAGAAGCAATTTACGGCTTTCTTTTCCAGTTACCCACTTCAGAGTCAGGAATTTAATTTCAGGATAATCTTACTTTAAATCAAAATGCACTTGTACACAGGGCTGCATATACTAGAAAATACTGGCAGGTATTTTGGTGTATTTCTTTAAAAAACATTAAGAAATAATTTACACACACCATTTTTTATTAGTGTTTATAAAGTCAAATGACAGCACTTATGTTTTAATAATATGCAATAAAGAGAACATTGTTTTCCAATGACTAGTCTAAATTAGTGACACTGTTGAATGCTAAGTGCATAAATATTTTATTCCAAAACACTTACATAGCCTGTGGTTTACAGCTCAAGAAAGATGCACTTTTATAGTTGACCTGTGATGATCAAACCACAGTACATTAATTCTGAAATATATTTAGTACTATTTCTACTTTCAGAAATACTCATTATAACATTTTCTGAAAAAAAAAAAAAACATATGAAAAAAGGTGTTCCTTCTTAATCATGTACCTATGATCATGAGGCTGGCTTTGTAGTCCACTATTACACTTTTCCCTTTCAAGTACTGTTAGAAATAATTTGTTCTTACTTTTCACATCAGCAATTGCAGTATATTTCTATCTGTAGTTCAGTGACAAACTACAGCTTAGAATCAGGCCACCTGAAAGCAGGTTTAGGACACTGAATTGCAGCACACTGTTTGAGACGATTCTATTTTCCAACAAAGTCCAAATAATTATTAAAAAGTGCTAAATTTCACAGTACACATTCTATTTGAGTTGGACATGAATTCAGATTACTGGTCTAAATCCAAATCGCTTTGGAACAATCATTCAGCTTTCTGGTTTTCACCAATATCTTGCAAATTCTCAGCCCCAAGATTAATGGGATCACAATCAAGTACTTTTCCCCACTTTCAAAACCCTTCTCCTTTTCTCCTGAAGGAACTGAAAGTTTTCAGAAAAGGTGGTAAATGATCCCCAAGGTCCCCAAAACAGAAACAAATAGAGTAACACTAGTTCAGAGTGTTTTCTTTCAAGCCAAGTGGCTCTGTGTTAGTGTGTTAGTACTCAGGACTCAGTCTTAAGAATGCTTAGCAAAGTCCTAGGTCTCCTCCCTCTCACAGTGTGACAGCTTCATTACTGAAATGCCAAGAGAGATCCACCTTTCCTATATGGAAATATATATTCAAAGGTGTTGTTCCTGTTCTGAGTGTTTTTGAGTACTCTCTTTGATCACAAGCATTTAGACTCACTGAGTAATTTTAGTAATTTTATAGAAGATATGAAAGTATATAAACACGTGCACTTATTTAAGGACAGTTTATATGGATTTTATAGGCAAGATTATTTTCATATCCAAAAATCTGTCTTAAAGTGTGATGTTTAATCTCTAATGTGGAGAGGTAGGGAGGCAGGAGTGTGTGGCATGAAATTCAACCTTAAAATGCAGTTAAAAACATATGGAAGCTGATAATCCATCAAAACACTTGCCTCCATTCCAAAGCTGCCTTCCAAAGCATCACTTCATTAGTAGGTTATTCTGGAAAAAATCACTATAAGTCTTAAAAGAAAGCTTCAGGGTTTTTTTGACATTAGCTTGCTCAGTTAATGAGCTAACATTCCCTTTCAATTAATTCCCTAATTTGCCCAGGCAGTTAGCAGACATATACATCTTCATATTACCTGAGACACCTTTCAAATTATTCCTGTGTATTTATACTATTTAATCCCTTTTAAGCCAGTGACCTAAAGTTGTTTTTAAGCACTTCTTGCCCTTTTATCTAGTTTAAATACAATCAGCTTCAAAAATAATCCACCCAACACTCCCAGCCTCCCACTTCAATAGATGCAGTTCTGAAGCAAGGGCCACGACAAATTATCATCACTAGGCTGATTACTTCATATAAAAACCCATGTAAGGTTGTGTTTACATCCATTACAGATGTAGTTATGGAAAGGCAAAAAGCAAAGGACTGAGGCACAAGGGGAGCAAACAGGCCATGAGGGCAACAAACACCATAACCCCTGGGGTGGTGGATAGGCTAGGGGTCAGATAAAGGAAAATAAAAAAGAGAAAAGAGGCTGGAGGGAACAGGGCTGGGATGCAGAAAGGAGGCAGGATAACAAGATCCTGCAGAAGAAGGTTGCAAGGAAGAGTCAAGCAGCCCAGGGAAGGAGAAAGTCCCATTCCAGCTGGAGGTGGTCCCTGACACTTGACAGTGTCCATGCAGGCTGTTCCTCTGTGCCCAGTCACAGCTGGGCTCCACTCTCCATCTCTCCCTCTATTGTCCCCTGACAGTTGAGAGGAGCTGTGGGCAGTCAGGATTGTCCATGGTCCGACTCCTGGTCCATGGGGTGGCTCACACAAAGAGCCTGCCAGACCTGCTTGCCCCTGCTTGTGCAGCACTCCCTGGAGTGCCCCTTTTGGACCAGCCAGATGCCTCCTCTGTGCATATATTATTTTTTTTATGCCTATGCAATTGACCCAAACTGTATTAATTTGGTGTTGAAGTAGGCTTCATTTCCCTGACAAGGGCTGTCCTGCTCATGGCCTGAGAGTCCTCTCCACTACATTGTTAGGGAGAGATTGTTTATTCTATACTGACATTATATCATACCTAGCAAGTTTAAAACAAACCTGGCTGTCCCTGAAGGACTAGGTGATTTATGTGCATTAACAGCCTTGAAAATACATTTTAAAAGCAGGTAGAATCCCACAGATGCCTAAAAGTCCTCCTATCTTTCAGCTGTGCTCCAATTTTGGAGCTATGGAGTAAATGCTCAGTCATCCACAGGAAGTTTAACCCACACACTCTCCCTGACAGACAGAACTGTATTCAAAATCAACACCCCAGAAGCACAACCAGCAGGTTATGCCAGTTGTATTTATCATCCACAACTGTGCTGCCCCAGCCTGAGCTAATCATGCAGAAAGGCACTTACTCTGTAGCTTCAAAAGTCATCCCAGGCTCCAAATTTTAAAGAAAGCATTTTGTTCCTCATAACTTCCCTCTCCATCTTAGGCATCCTGAACGCACTAAATTCATCATCACATTTAGCCCAGATCCCTTTGTATTAAATAAATGTAACCCACACAGAGACAAGTCACTGGTCTGTTCCCTAACTTTTCCATCTTCTCTGGGTGCTCAGAGGGAAGCAGCAGGTTTAAGGAGGTGGGAAACCAGAGCACACCACTCTGAACAAGGACATACTGCACAACTTTATCAATTCATATATTCTAGGGATGGCTGTATAATATGCTGCAATTTAGGTTTTACTCCCAGCAAACTAATGCACCTCAACCTGAAAACAGTCTCTCTCGTTTGTACAGTGCAGTTACTTCATTGTATCAATTAAAATAATCCTGACCTGGCCAGAACCTCAAGGTGCCCATAAGCACACAAACCCCATGTTTTTGGTACAGTTTTGGAATGCTATTGTTAAGCTCTTGACTGCTAACAGATGCAACAAAGTATATCCTTTGTTACTGTCAAAGGAGCAGTAGAAACATGCCATCTTAAAGGAAAGCTTAAAACATTAAATATATTGAGACTATCTGTTGGGTTCCAAAGATTTATTGGAGTTTTAAGAACCTTCTCCTGAATAATCACTGTCTTGGGCTGGGAAAGAAAGAGTCCTTTCAAAACACAGATAACCTCTCTCACTCACTGGTAACAAAGAAAGACATACGATGTGAAATGTTGAGTACCCCCAGAAAGAAAAACAGGCCAAAGAATAATAGCACCCACTTATCTTCTGAGGCCTAAAGATTTTCTGGGTCTTCACACTAACTCAAGAGATTTTTATCCTTCTGCCTTTTGTTTGCTTCCCTGACTTTCACTTTTCCTTTTCTCCTCCTGTGCTATATTTCACCCTTTTATAACTGTGTGCAAGGCTGGCATCCTGTCTGCTCCTGCCTCTGCTCATCGCTGGTTGAAGAAAACTGAGCAACAGCCTCCGGGTAAAGATGAAAAGTAGCCCCATCCTGTCCCACTGCCATCCACATTTTCTTTTCCTGTGCAGGGAAATGCATCCATCAGCTCATGATAGTGTGGCTTTACTTCTATAGTGTGCAGTTGCTTCAAGGTTTGGGATACGGTTCCCCAGGGGAGTTTCTGCAGCGATGTTTTCCACAAGCCTTGTTACCATTCTCTTTTTCACTAGTTTTTTTTTTTCCTTCCATAAGCTTTCTTACCTTTTGCTGTGTAAGGAATATATCAAAGATAAACAGACACTGCAGATATAAGAGTTGGAATACCAGTAGCTATGTGGGAGAATATTACCCTTAGATGATTACTTTGATAGTACCAAATTGGACCGCCCATTACAAGGATACATATTTTGAATTACAAATTAAGACACAGTAAATGATCAATTTGATATATGTAGAAGTTATAAACAAGGTGGCCTGCAGCTCCATAAAGAATTACTTTTCATGTAATTCTATATATCCTCCCTTGCTCTCATTTTCCAAATGCAAGCAAACAAAACAACAAGGACAGCTGAACTGAATTTAGCGAGCATCCAAAAATATCCAGCCCATCTTTCTTAAACACACACAAGAATGTTTCTGGTTTGCCAAAAAAGAAGCAATATTTTTAATACTGCTGCCCTCAGAGAAGCCGCCTCTTGGCTGTCTGAATTACAAACTACTGTCTTAGGGAGATAAAGCAAAGACTATGTGAAAATACAACCGTGTGTAGAATGAGCAACATGGGAATCAGTTGACAGCTATACCTATACTGTCCCACATAATATTTTTATTAATTTTTTTTCAATTCAATGGTCTGTAAAGTCAAGAGGATTTTTCCAGAGTAAAATCTTAGTGCTTAGCCTAGGGTTTTGGTGGGTTCTTTGTTTTAACTTTTCCTCCTACTTGCCAGTCTGGAGTCATCTGCAAGGTATTTTTACCTTCCAGGATGAAGCTGAAATTTTTCCATGGTATTACTGGCAGAGGAGACAACAATGAAAATTTCTTATTAATAGCAGAAGTGACAGGGAAAGAGGTGAGTGGAGCTATTCAGCTGACAGCTTGGAAGTGATACACCATTTATATACTTTTCCTAGCATCCATTCCAGGTTTCACTGAAGCATGGTAAACCTCATAATGAGGAATGCAAGGGAAACAAAAAAAAAATCTGGAAACACTAGTCATGTTGGAATCCAGATGCTAACATCAGAAGAAATGCTCTCGTGTGGTGTCAGGGTCCAGTGAAGACATATTTGAAATACTGGGCCTAGTCATATATTTACAACAAAAACATAGTCAAGGCCAAGTCCCAAAAAACCTGAAGGAATCATAAGCATTGCAAACTATTCTGGGAGGCAGCATAGTGCATGTTTAGGCCATATACCGAGTACTTACAGAGCAAAAATCTTTTCCATCAGCTTCAAAGGGAGTTAGACATCACGTATGAGTGGTTTAAACTGGAAGAAGTCCATGCATAAAGAAGGGAGAAAGTTATGGTTGGCCATGATCGTGGGACTTCCCTCTTGCTGGAGGAGATTAAAATAGAACTACCTAGACAAGCAACTACAACGGATTGCATTTGAAGATACCTTCTCACGGATAATACACACACATGCAAATGAATTAAGCAAGAGACTTTGTTGTTTCTATACAGTGATCATTTCTGCTTTTAAATGCCTGGGTGGTGTTTGGAAACTATGGGCAAAAGGTAACTTAGTAGAATGACGAACAGATTTGGATTTTGGGGTAGGGCAGGGCAGGGCATTAAAATAAAGCCAAGTGGTATCTTCCTACCATATAAATGTGGATATGTTTTGAGAGAGAAAAAAACAACTACATTGGCGTGGGCTGAACTAAGGAAGCATTTGTGTATCCTTTGTTTTGTTCTTTTTAAGCAAACAATAATCCTCCAACCAGTGTATCTTCTGATTCTGTTTTGTTTCACTGAGTGGCCAAACTCATAGTAAAAAAACACAAGGAAGCCATACAAGGCTCTCCGGGTAGCAAGGCAGGAAAGGTGAAAAAAGGGCCAGTACTCAGAAGCCTCCCTTCCAACAAATTAGCCAGGTTTATAGCTTTGAAGGACAACTCGCACCGATCCTGATGGCAGGGCTGTTTGCCAAGCCTGGGGAAGGAAGATCAAAGGATATCAGCACTTCAAGAGAAGGGAGCACTGAGTGAGTTCAGAGTCACTGCCCTGTGCCTCCGGAGAAACAAGCTGGCTGGCTGGCTGGGCACACTAGCATAGGAAAAGCTGCACTATCTGATAAAAAAGCCATGAGCAAGTCAGATTGGTCTGAAATACAGGCATATACATCCCTTTTTGCTCTGCTGAAGTGCAAAATACAATATTGCAAGTGAATCAGTGACAATTTTTGGAAAGACTTTTCCACTCACTCCAGCCAGCTGCTAAATGAGACTCTCAAGGGGAAAGATGTACAGGTGCCCACCCTTCAGACCTGCTGGGCACCCCTGGGGCAGAGCCCAGGGAGCTGTCACTTCAAAAGCTCCTGCCTTCAGGGATGCTGCACTGGAGGATGCAGTTGGGCAAAGATCACAAAACTTCTCACCTTATCCAGTACCCAGCATGAGTCTGAAGAAGGAAGGTATGCAAATGGTCCAGGAAACTGTTGCCTTACAGAAGTGAAAAGCCGCAGATCAAAGCTTACTTCTGCTATTACCCTGTATCAAAAAATATGTCTGCAGTCATGAGTCAGAGCCCTTTAAATAACGCATTATAGGCCTATCACTTTGGAAGAGTGCATTTCAGTACTAAATGAATAAAGATATTAGTTTTATATATATATTTATATATAAATCACAAGTTGATGCATAATGACTTAAAACACAATGCATCTCTGGAAAGCTTCCATATGAAACAAAACTGAAAAGGCTAAGAATACTTAGTTAAGAAAGAAAATTAATAAAATTAAATCATCAACAGTATAGACCCAAGCACATCAATTCAGTTTGTGAAAATTTAGAAACTAATAAAAAGAAAATACATCTTGAAAAGAAAATACAGTGCACAAGTGACTGATACTGTCATCCACAGCAAAAATTAAACCAAAAGCACCAAGATGGTTAGAGGATTGAAACTCAGATATCACTGGGGCTTTGGACAAGCTCTTTCTTCAAGAGGTAGTTGGAGTGGTACACTGCCCCCCAGCACTTTCCACCCTGGCCCAGCACAGCCCAGGGTCAAAGCATACTAAAGTCCCACACATCATTTTTTCACAAGGTCATTTCTTCGCTCTATCAACTCAAGTATCTCCTGTTACTGTAATTCTCCTTGATTACTGTGGTTAGTTAGAGTTATCCAGTGGCACTCACATCACGCTGGGTGGGAGCAGTCCTGGCACAGAAGGAACAAGTATGGACCAGTTGTTCTGCCCGGCCAGCCCTGCTGCCCACACCGATCTCCCCAAGCAGCTCAGCTATTAATGGAGCAGACATGGAGTTTTAGCTTAATGCACACTCTTTTCCCTACTGCATGCCATGGAATATCATGTACTCTCATATGAAAAAAGTGCTATTTGAGCCTAAACATAGATGGAAAACTGCACTGATACTGGAGCAAAAAATCCTTTGTAATACATTGCAGATACAGAAATTGTTACTGTCCTATACATTTTCCATTCTTGCTTTCCATGCAAAGCTTGAGACCATCTCTAGGATAAACAACTTTTCAGAAGGTCACCAACAACTCTAAATACTATTCATGGAAGGCAGAAGTCAAAATTAAGAGTACATCCCATTTTCTGCTTTATCGTGAGTATAAAAAGTACGTAAAATATAAGGTACTCTCAAAAAACTCAATTTGGACTGAGTTCCCCATGCATAGCAGTGAAAAGGCTAATGTTAGAGAAGAATAATCTGTTTACTACATGTATTTGGTAAAGCTTTCCCAGCACTATTGTGCAATAATTTTCAGGAAAGGAATACAGCTTATTTTTTAAATACTTCACTAGATTCAACTTCAGTTTGAATATTCAAACTTTAAAAGCAATCTTTTTGTAGCCAAGCTTGCCTCCAAGAGTAAAAAACCAAACTATGTGTGGGGAGGAGAAAGGACTTCACCAATCAACTTTGCCATGTGAACTGGAGGCACAAGCAAAATCAGTTTTGGTCCCTATTCATGTATTTCTAAATAGAAACACAGTAGAAGAGATACAGATCCTCACTTAGCTGTGCTGTTCACTGCTGAAACCAAAATGCTGGAGCACATCTTTCCTAACATTCCATAGCAACAGTGTGGAAATAGCTCTCACAGTGAGCCAACTAACCTCTCTTTATCAGCCAAGAAAACCAGGCACTTGGAGAATGCAGCTAATCTTCTCCAAGGTGGAGAGCTCAAGGGCTGCACTGGATAACTGTGCAAAGTGCTCCTTTTTCCTCTACTGATTACAACGAAAGTCTGGATTTTTCAGTTTCAACTGCATTTGCATTTTCACCAAGAAACATTTCATTCCATTCCCAAAGAAAAACAAGCAAAGTTCTTAGCGTTCCCAAACTGGAACATTCTTGTCAAAGAATTTAACACACTGGCAAGATTCAGGGGACTTGATGTGAAAGAACTCAGCTAGGCAGCAACAATGGCAAAAGTGTAGCTTTAAGCTTATTGACTAAGAACCGCTTTCACATCAGGAGAAAAAGAATAAACATAATGTTTTGCATGTCAGATATGAAACATGGAGTAATATAAGTAACTATACAGATGGCTGTCTCTAGAGCAGACCTTACAGCTAACTGCAGGGTAACAAGTTTTAAGCCATGAAATGTTTTTCAAGCATTAGGCCATCATCTAAAGATTTTGAGGCAGATGGAAAAGTTGGGACACCAAGGATAAGACTTTGAGTTCAGAGTCCAGAAAGTCATGTCCCTCTGAAAAGGCTTGGAGCCCTTCTGCTTCTTACTTCCCTAATGATGTAATTTGGCTTAACAAAAGCAATTCTGTCTCCTGGTAAGCCCTGCTTCTATTATGGCATGTTAGATGGTATGACATATAGCATCTTCAAATGGAAGACATACCAATTCTCTATTCTGCCCTAAAATCAAAAAATAGTTTTGTGTTGGACAATTAGTTTCCAGAAAGTTAAACTAGGTCAAGCCCTACCCAGCAGAAATATTTCTGTACTGTAATGCTCTGTTAAATTTTTATCCATTCTCTTCTTACTGTTGCTGCCTTTCTGTTATGAATTGTCTTCTTACACACCAGACTAATTGAATATATATCACGCAGAAAGGTAGTTTTTTTCCTGTCTTGTCCAGCTGTAACCAATTCCTCTGTCACCCTTGTAAATATTTTCCTTCTATTTTAGAGCATTGCTACAGCATTTGTGTTGCTCTTTGTGGTGTGAAATTCCCTCACTCCCTTTTCCTTACCAGCCTCCGGCTACATGTGTTCATATGAAGTAGAAATGTTGATGTGAGGTACAGGATGGGGAGGACTGTGATGAGAGTCTGAGAACACCACCTCAAGCCTTAGTCCATAAAGAACTTAAATCGCAAGATTTACAAGGGGTGCACTGATTGACCTGACAAGCTGGTTGCTGCCTGCTGCTTCAAAAAGTTGGGGGACCTGTTTAGATCACACTAGTGCTGGAGAAGAATGTGTCTCTTGAAGGGTGGGAGTAACTGAGCTCTTAGGTTAGCTGCCTCAGCTCCCCTGCTGCCAGGCTTCAGCTGAGCTTTAACCAAGACTGCTTGGAGTCAGGTGTTAAGCAGAGTTGCAGTAACATATCCTGACAGGAGCTCGGGTATGGTCTCAGGATTCAGCACATTACTCCAGACCCACAGGCTTTTAAAAGCGTATACCTTATTACCCATTTCAGTGTGCCAAGGATCTTTATCCATTCTCTTCTGCCAAAATATCTACCAAAAAAAAAAAGAACTTAATTTTTTTTGGTTTTTTTTTGTTTTTTTTTTTTTAATGTAAAGAGGTTATCCTGCCTGATTCTTTTGTTGATGTCCCTTCTCATTGTTTGAGATTTTCTTTCTTGTGACAGGCATGCTGAAATGTGATGTTAGGCTTTGCCATATACAGTTTGGGAGAAAATTAATTGAAATACTTCTAGGTATGGAATGCAGAAATACAAGACTGTAAATTAGTTAAAAGCAATCCAAGTGAATTTCCACAGTCACACCTTTCTTTGCATCACTGTGAAAATTAGTACTTTTTCAAGGTGTTACCAAGGGATGCACAGTCCATTTAAAGAAGAGCATAACACATTGGTGGCCCATGTCCAAGGCTAAAATTAAACTAAACTAAATCTGGAAGTGAATTAATATAAACTGTTTTGCATCAAGACTCAAGGGACGACAATTACAAAGAAGGGAATTCTTTTTCTTTTATAGTTTGCTGCTACTTTTTGGCAGTTACAAAGAGCCACCCTTATACAGAGTGACTGGAGAGCATCTTTAAGCAGGCTCTTTCATTCCTCTTTGGGAATATGAACAATAACAACTGTGATAAAAGCAACTCCAAGTCCCAATAAATACATTGTTCCTGTTTAATTCATATTTTCCCAATACAATTAGTATGTTACAGGTCAGAGGAAAAGAAAACTGCATACCACAGAGATCATTCTGTCAGGTAGCATATTGAAAATATTTTCCATGACTGTTCTGCAAGAATAAAAAATGTTTCTACAAATACATGAACAACAAAATGAAGGCTAAGGAAAATCTCCATCTTTTATTGGATGTGGGGTTGGGAAACAGGGACAACGGATGAGGAAAAGGCAGAGGTACTTAATGCTTTCTTTCTCTCAGTCTTTAATAGTAAGACCCGTCATTCTCTGCATACCAACTTCATGAGCTGGGAGACAGGGATGAGGAGCAGAATGAAGCCCCCATAACCCCAGATGAAATGGTCAGTGACCTACTACACCACTTAGACAGACATGAATCTATAGGGCTGGACAGGATCCAACCAAGAGTACTGAGGGAGCTGGCAGAAGTGCTCACTGAGCCACTTTCCATCATTTATCAGCTAACTGGGGAGGTCCCAGCTGACTGGAAGCTACAAATGGGTTGAGATGGGACTAACAGAATGGCACGTGCACCAACCAATTCTTTATAATTGGGAGGCTGAGCCCTGTAATCTCTTTATCATCCTGTCAGTGAGTTAATGGTCATTACTGTGAACAGATTCTTATTTTATCAAGCAAGTCAAGGCATCACTGGTGCTTTTCATATGATAATATTGAGGCTTTACACCACAATTAAAATGAGTACGATTTTTTCAGCTTTACCTAGGGTTAGCTGCAACCTTTCAACTTGCAAACACCACCTTGAAAGTCTTCTCAAAGACATTTGTGTAGTACACTATTCTTATGACCAAACCTCTCTTTCTTTTTCTCATTCCCTTGCCTCTAAATGCAGTATAAAAAGCTTAGAGGTGGAAATAACAGAGGAAAAAATAGCTGAAAAAACCCTTCCTTATACGTAGTGTAACACCACCATCCAGAGCAGAGCAACCAGAGCTTAACAACTGTTTTTGTTCAAGATGTCCAAAACTCCAATAAATGTTTCTTTCCTTTATCATCACTGAAAATATTCTAACGTCCTCATGAGAACAGTTACATATTTTCAAAACAGAAATCTCCCATTGGGCTTTGTTTGTTATTAGCAAAAAGTAATTCTACAACATTTTGCCTTCCAGCTCCCCTCCCCCAAGAGCAACCACCTACCACTGCTGATATCTTCAATTTTTTTGAAATGTTTTACTTTGTCCAAACTAACATGGAAATCGGTTTTCATTCAAATATGCAATGAACTCAAGATTTATACTGAAAAAGATCTTTCTTTGTTAACTTGGGGTTTTTTTCAGGTTCAAGATATCCTTTAGTATTTAAATTGGATGGTAGCAATAATTTGGTTTTGTTTTCTAAGGATACTTCTAATTCTACCACTAAATAAAAAAATAAAATGAGAACATGTAAGACTGAGCACACTGAGACCATGCAGGGCACTGTTGATCTTGGACCCTAAAAGGAATTTTATTGAAAGTTCAATGATCTTCAGTGGTGACTCCCTCAACCTTGTAATTTTCTGTGTTATCTCAGGACACTTCATGTAGAGCAAAATGAAAAAAAGAAACAACTGAGTCTCAAATCAACTTCTGCAATAGCTCCCAGATAAGTCTTTCTATTGCTTCTTTTAAACTCACAAAATTTAGTGAATTGAGGAAAGGAGAGCGAGCACAGGGAAGGGATAGCTTTCCTCAGGGAAGGACTCGTGCACTTTACTGTAGTCCTTTCTCACAACAGAAAAACTGTTCAAGATGTCAATCTATTAAATAAGGAAGCTGATAAAACACAATGAGAGCACTGTGGAAAAAAAAGAAAAAGTAGCCAGTGAATGTTGTCAGCAGTCCCTATTTACACCAGTCTGCTACCTAAGGAGCAGCCACTGAAGAGGAAAGTCAAGCACTGTAGGCTGCCTGTCATCAATACACATGAACATAATTGTTGCATCTACACGGGGCCAAAACCAAACCCGTGCCCAGTGGAGGAAGGTTCTTCACTGCAGCACCATTCTCCATAGCCCTTCCTCTTTTCAAAATCAAATTTAATCAGTGCAAAGGAGGTACTGCCAGCCAGCTAGATACGTTAACAACTCATAATCTATGTATTAAAGGAGGAAATGGAAGCCAAGATTCTACAGTATGATTAATGGTTTCTGGGTGTATAGTTCAAGGTACTGTGAAGAAATGCTGAGTTCAGCTTTTGGAGCAAAATAATAATAATAAAAAAATAATCAGACTCCTTTAACATCCCTTAAACTAAACCAGCTTTGTGTATCCCAATCACTGTTTTGGGATGGTTGCCATGGGGCCCTTGAGAGAACTACCACGGGAAATTAATTAAGCTCCAATACATCACATTTAAAACCTGGTGTCCTTGCTTCAGGTTGCACTTCGATCTTTGCTCAGCCAGCCTCTGTAGGTGGGGTAAACAAGCGTTTAGAGATGGCAAAAACAAAAGGTCTTTCCCGAGGGCCTGGGCAGGTGAGCAAGTTTCCATGAGGTAAGCAAGGGTGTAAGCCTGTGGGTGTGCTGCAATGGCTCCAGTGCATGCTCTTCACCTCCGGTGCACCCAAGGCATCCTGCTGCAAACACATACACTGTGGGTACCATTGCCATCCCTGCTGCAGCTCACCCCACTCCCTCAGCGCACACTCAAGCCATTGTCACACACTTCAGCAAGGACAAAAGCCTGGCTGCCCACCCCACAGCCTCATCAGTGCTGCCTGTCTCATGGCTGGACTGCTGTGGAGTCACCCCACCTGAGAGAGGAGCTCATCCCTCTTGTGCAGGGTAGTCTTGTCTGCCTCTGCTGTGTGACACTAGGCAGACATGGGCAGTTCAGGTCAGCTGATTTGCTGTTGGTGACTGTGAGGAATATGGTTCAAAGCCACACAAGCAGTGTGTGGCTTTTTGACTAGGTCCCTTTGGGACTCTCACATACCAATGACCACTTAAACATAAATCAAACATTGTTCCCTCTGCATCACACCAGGTACAGCTTGGCCTTCACACAGGTCTTCTCTCTGCTCTCCATCTCTGCTTCCCAAACCTGAGACCATCCTTTGGCCTCCTGCTCACCTTCAGAGCAGCTGCTACTCTCCAAGCCATCCAGCATGGATGGCCACCAGTGTAATATCCAAGCCAGCAGACACCCTGGCTGAACACCCGACACAGCAGCTGCTCTCCAGCAACAGTCCAGTAATACCAAGTGCCCACTTGGGCACTATCCTGACCTCCACTACCTTTGCTTCCTCGATGGACTGGGGGGGGCCCTGAAAGAGCTGATGATCACTTTAGCTGTGCTTGTGGAACGCTTAGAGATAAGACCAGGTCCATTTTCATACAAAGCCTAAAGATAAATTGGTAGAAAGGACAAAAGAATGATCTGGAGAGTGCTATGAGTCTCTGTTCAAAGGCTGCTGAATCCTGCTGAAAGGGGATTTAAGGGAGCATATGGCGGCAAGGAATACTTGTCTCAGCCCACTGAGCTTCAAGTCTCCCCCTCTCCTGACATCTAATATGCCGCTTCAAATTGATCTCTGTGTGTAGGGGTTGTATGAGATAACTACACTGCTTAGCTGCTCTTGGGGATACTCCTGCACCAAAAAGATGCTGGTAGCAAGAATCACTCAGGTCACCTCCCCTGTTCTGGCACTGCCTGAATAGCAGAAGGCAGCAGAACAAGATGCTTCTTTTGTTTTAACATTTTACTGCTTGTAGATCTTTGATGTGTTTATGGCTCAGCCTGAAACACCTGAAAGAATCTGTGTACTAGGCACACTGGGCTCATTGAGCAGAACCTAGTTTTACAAGTGATATGAAGCTCAGCCTTCTCTCCATACTCACAGAAGATACACATTCAGACTTAAAAAAAAAAAAAAAAAAAAAAACAAAAAAACCAAACAACCCTTCAAATCCTTTGCTAACCAAAGATGCAAATCAATGGCACTGGCAGGCTGTTCTCCTTTCTTGGTTCTATAAAGAGTTTCCATGCAGAAAATGTTTTCTGTGCCCACTGAATTTTTTTCCCCCACCGTATTCTGTTAAACTCCCAATTAGAAAAAAAAAAATAAAAATTACAGTACTGTTGCACTAGCTGTTTTCATGTACAGGCGGGTCAAGAACCTTCTTCATAGCAACAATACCTATAGCACAACTATCCACCACAGAGAAACTTAAATTCCATGGAATTACTGCTGCAGCGTTGAAGCGCATAAACTGCCAAACCATTCAGAAAGTTAATAGATTTGTTTATGGACTAGACAAGGCTTAATTAAACCAGGCAGCTCTGAAGAAGAGTAAATCCTCTCTCTTTCTGTCTTCCCCTCCCCCTTCTTTTTTTCCTAGAATATCTTTCTCCTATTGGCTTTCCTCTTCCTAATAATCCCATCACAAATGACAGATATGTTATCAGTCATCACTGGGATTTGACACATTCTTAATACCTGTCATGACAGCTCTGAAGTCTGCATGCTACTCCATTGTATTCCAAAGCATTTGCAGGAGGTAATGGACACATCAAATAGCAGTCAATGGCTCTGCTTTATTGAACTGCTGAAGGCTTGCAGTATGGAAGTAGATGCTTAAAAAGCCTAATCTGCGATTATTCAAAATTACACACATAGTAATTAAATATAAAACAGTATAAATAGCTTTTCAACTTTCTATGCCTGTGATCATCTTGGCTACATTGTAGAATTTATTATTAAATTATTATTGATAGGAATGTTTTAATATTTAAAATAGGTATCAGTATTGGTAACAATGAAGATCATATTAGTAATCCAAGGTCTTCATTGAAAGGTTCAAATCATGATACTCATGTTGATAATGTGACAGTGTATTGCTGCGCCTATACAGAGCATCTCCTGGTTCCTTGGGACTCTTAATAGAGAACCTGATGCAGAAGTGAGGTGCTAGTCATGGCTAGAACCAGAGTCAACATCAAAGGTGAAGACCTGACAACGGGATTGTGAAGTGTGTCATTCACAGCAGTTGTCAATACTGTCAAAAACTAAGTGAGTGCAGTAGAACATAGTTTGAAGAGTATCTCCCTAACGGGGACACAAGGAAAACACAGCTTCTTATCACTGAGCAATAAGGACAAGGAATTCCAACGAACAGGCTTTCTGTAAGTACATTCCTAATGCCTGATGATTTCTGTGGGCCTCTTAATGCAGGTGGTTTTGTGTTTTTTTTTCAAACCCTCAAAAGAGCTGTAACAGACACAACACCACACAGAACAAATTCAATACAGAGCTCTCCAAACAGATATATTTTCTTTTGATCAGATTCTAATACTACTTCAGATGACCCTGGTCATCTGTGTGTAATACTTTTCAGGCACAAAAATAAAATAATTTCTTACTGTAATATTTCTTTCAAACCTTAAACTTACAAGAGGCTTTCTCTCAGTTGATTTCAGCTGCTGCAAAGCATCTTATAGCCACAGTCTCTGCCAACAGCATATGAGCTGCATGACAGCAGTGCACTTTGCCATCAGTAAAAGCAATGGCTTGTTGTTCTCAATGCATTTACAATTTTGCACAAAAGCAGAAAAACCCACCCTCAACAAAAATAAAAAACCCACACAGATCAGGGACAAAGCAGCCCTGTGTAACTTAAGGCCTTTTCAGCAAGGCAATAAAGCTAAGCCAGAATTGTGAGCTGGAGTCAAAAGGAAGTGTCCCATTGACATAATGAGCTTTGGAGCAGGTCTGGAGTGAAGAAGACAGGCAAAACACGTTCAGCCACCTAAGTGATTACATGTCCTTTAGACAAAATGAATTAACGAGTGTGTCGTGGTTTAAGAGTCTCAAGGCATTGTTTGCAATTACAGAAAATAAATTAGTAAACTGGGCTTTCGTACCGTGCAATTTTATTTAGGAAAGACACAGAGTAAGTTTTGCACCTGTCTAGCACTCGGGAACAAAGAGATGGCATTTAGCGGGGCAGGAAGTTGTTCTCAGGATGCACCAAATCCTGTTCCAGGGACCTAAACTACTGCAAGAACAGCAGTGGTCGAGCATAAACTTACCCTGCCAGCTGAAGCACTTTCAGAAAAACTGAAAGATGAAGTTTATACCAGTAGGCTTCACACCAGATCAGATACTGCAAGTTCTTGAGTAGCCAGCATAGAAGCATGCCACTAACAAACTTGGTATCATATTTTCTGATTATGATCTTATACCAGGACCTGTTCCAGATCAAATTTGTACTGTCAGCTGAGCCTGGGTTGCGTGGAGGCAAAATCATGGCAGCACAGCTAGCTCCATTGAGAAGTCTTCCCAGCTCCCTTCTGGCTCTGCTCCAAGGAGCATTACTGCTTCTTCTGCTGTCTACACTACCAGTTATTCCTTTCATATAGGCTTTCAGCTGTAAGCAAATCAACATGTCAATCCCTTGGGACACATGGCTTAGCTTATACTTAAGGCTTGCCATTCTGCTTTGTGCTTTGGACATTGATTTCCATTGTCTCACCTATCACTCAACAAAAGGGCATTTAATTGCTGTCTCATTTAGTCTGGGGGAGAAGAGGAGAACAACTTTTACCAGTCCTCTGATTGATGGCAGCCATTAGCACCTTCTAGCATAATACTGACTTACTAGAAGCACAATTTACATGCGAAGTTCACTGCCACACAAGTGAATCAGATTTGCAGCTATGCTTACTTGAACAACTTCAGAGACAGAATCTTCTAATGAAATGAATTTGCAGAAATGCTTACACTGGCCACCCATTTACACGGAAAACTTTGAAGATTAATGAGGTTTGCTGAAAGCTCCTAGAAACAACAGAAAGTTTAGTAGAGATCTCATAGTTTTTGTTTCACTTTTTAAGCACTACCATGTAGGTGCCTAAAGAGTTGTAAAAAAAATTTAAAAATAAATTAAAAAACCCACCCAACCAATACAATTTATACTTATTTACATATATTTAACACTAGAAAACACTTCATATCCACTGTGCATCAAACTTCCCAATTGCATACTGTGAAAGGCAGTGCTGAAGAATCCCAAAAACTGTTTTCCCCTCTTGGGTGAACATTTCTGTTTTCTTTGTGATGGAGGAATGAAGAAAATTAATATCCACATTTAATATCCTCCACATTCTGTAGAGCAATAAACCACATGCCTTGGTGTTCAAGCCAAACTGCTGACAGTGGATTTTAAGTATTCGTCTCATTTTATTAAAAAGCACAAGGATGCTAATCTTCTTTTCAAAAGAACAGAGTCAAGAAACAACTAGATCAGTGAAGGCTTCTTGAAACACCACCTTTAATCAGTCCAGTTATGTGAAACTTACAGTAATTTCAGCAAAAGCTGATGTAGTTTGATGCAGCTTATCAAAACATTTAATAACTACAAAATCTAACATCAAGCATCTTTTGAACACCAGACTTTCCAGTCAGACACAGAAACAAGCTGCAGCACCGGGTATTATCAGACACACCTTTGTGCATTTTTTTGAAGATTTGCCATGTGAGAGGCAGATTGAGAAAGGTCGACTTTCAGTTAGGGAATGTTGTACAGCCAAACACGCAAGAACCCATATTGCCTCAGCTGTGGGAGCACTAACCCTGGCCAGGCAGAGGCTTTCTGAAACCATGTTAGCTATACCCTCAAAAAAAGCACTTCTGACTACCTTCAGAACATATCCTTTGTTATTCACATAATTGGTTTAAAATTCCACAGCAAAATTACTCTGCTATTACTTGCATTCAGTGAGTCCACTCCTTACATTCGAATCCCACACAGGACCCACCTTTGTCCCTCAGTGATACTCATCTGTTCTAATGTGCGTTTCTAAATAAGCTTAAACAGTGGCTACTTCTGTGTGATCTCACCCTTTTTTCTACATTTAAAAAAAATCATGATTTTAGGTACATAAATGGATGTATGAAGGCAGAATGTACTTTTTTGGTTTAAAATAGCTGTCTTTTTAATTTTAATTTAATTTTAATTCATTCTGCAGTTCACGTGCATGGAAAATGGTATTTTGACCCCTCCTTTTCCCATTAGTTTTTAAGGGAAAATAAAACTTAAAACACAGAAGCATCCAAAACAAATAGCAACAACAACAACATGAAATCCAACAAAACCCATCCTAAACTGGCATGTTGTCAGACTACTAGCTAAACACTAGAATAGACTTGTTTCCTTAATCTGGCACTTTGTAAATTTTATTTTCCCCTCCCCCTGTTTCCCTTCTCTTCCCTGCTGGACAGAAGACACATGTTTCTCTTGCTGGAAAAGCTAAATGCTATCTTCCAAAGAGTACAGTCTATGGACAAATATTACTGGCAGCTGCCCTGAAGGCGGCACACACGATCCCAGCACCAACTCTCACCTTCCCCTCCAGGCTCCCGCCAGGCTGGAACCAGAGCTCCCAGCAGCGGCACCTCCAGAAGCATCACCGGCACCAAGAAAGCTGCCAAAACAGTTTTAAACCACTTTGCAGCTAAAAAACAGACCAAGAGTCATGTTTGTGCAACCCCGCTATCAATCTAGCTTCAGATCTCTTTGGTCGCTTGAGAATAAAAGAAGAAGGTTTTACAAGCTTGTTTCTGAGAAGCCTGTCAAGCCAGCACATGCTAATCAACATGAACAGATCCTGGAAAAGAAGGTGATCGAATCTCTCCGATCATCCTCAGAGTCACAGTCAAACCCATGCACCTTCAAGATTCAGGTCAATCACACATCTGCTCAGCATTCCCCTGGGAGACTCAGAATGTAAGTGCAAAATTAGGGCAACCACTAGCACAGCAGTAGGCTGCAGCATGTTGCTGGCAGAGGCACAAACCTGCTCTTCTATCCAGAACATCATCTATAAATAGGTTTATGAATACAGAACCTCTGCCAAGTTATTCTTGCTTTCTCTTTTTTTTTTCCTTGCTAATTTTTAATGCCCCTTGCAAGATGGTCTCCTAGAAGTTTTATCTCCATTAGTAGCAATAAACATTTATTAAATGCTCCAGCAATGTCTGAAAGTCTTGATGAATAGCAACAAATTTGTCAATAAAAGCAGAATATAACTTCTCATTTAGAAAATGAATGTATTAAAAAAAAGGGAAAAAATAAGCTTACCGGAAAACAGAAAGGTCACATGAGAAATCTGTGTGCACACCACACCTTGGGAAACGAGAGCTCACTTTTGCTGGGACTGCAGGAGGAGACAAGGCAGTGTCAGTGCTCACTCTTGTTCAGCTGTGCTCCAGTGGGGTACCAGCTGAGCCCCAGAACTGAACCCTGGGCTGCCTCCCTCACTCTTCTCACCTGGAACAACAAAATAGACACTCAGCTCCCTCAGTGCAAGAGCAATGCAACATTACACACCCAAGACAGACTGAGGAATGATCACGCTGCCCGACTCCTGGAAATTCAACACAGCTTCATAAGAAGGGGAAACTCATTACAGCTGCCATTATTGATAAGCATGGTTCTCTGCTTTTCTCTACTGCAGATGCCCTAGTAAAGTATCTTGGGGATATGCAAAGCACTAGAAAGCTATCTACAGAGCATCCTCACTCTGCCTTTAAGGGGCCTCTTTTCCAGAAGATAACAGTAGACCCATCACAAACTTACTCAAGCCCAATCTCTGACAAGAACACTTTGTGGTAACAGTTTTGGTCTGAGCTGGAAGCATTTGCGTGACCAAACCAACCATTTCAAATTGCTAATTTCAAGTAGGGACATTAATGAAAGACTTGAATTACCTTGTACTTTTATCTAGTATCATTCCATTGTATCTCTGTTTTCCCCCTCTCTCTCTCAACCCTTACATATTTCACCATCCATTTTCAAGGAGGTATGCCTAAATGAAGCCTTTTATTAAGGCTCAATTTTCAAAAGCAATGTCACCTTGCAGTTTCCTTTTGCTTCAGAAATTAGCTTCTAGGGGCATATTCTCAAAAAGCCTGCATTCTATGCTTATTTCAACTTTTTGGGCAATAATTGAGTATGGAAAGTAAGATTTAGCATTATTAATTATTTTTCCATCTAAAAATAAAAGGAAATGCATAGTAAAGGCCTAGGAAAGTGGTTTTTTTGGGTTTTGGGTTTTTTTCCACATGTTTGCCACCACCTTTACTGTATGTATCTTCTGCAACAAGGAATCTTTCAACAGTCAAAATCTATAAGGATTTTATATATGAAAACTCCTTAAAAATATTTTAATCTCAAATTATCAGAAGTATGTTTTTATGTGCCACAAACTGAAAGGATTCAATGCATTTAGGTAAAATTAGCCTGGTAAGAAAACTAAGAAAATCTATCCTAAGTCCTCTGTTAGGTAACGCTAAGGAAGGACCTGGGGGTAAAAAGACACTATTGGTATTTACTGTAGAAGAAATCCCAACTTTACAGTAATACATTTCTACATGCAATTCTGAAGGCAGGACACTATTTTTAAAATCAGCTCTCGTGTCACAGGGCTGTCAGACCTGCCTGTAACAAAAGCAGTGGGATCCCTCACGCACTCCACACCTCTCCCTGCCAGCACCATCCTCCCAGTAACACCTCCTCCCTCTGCAAGGCACAGGGTCACACACAAACCCATCTCTTGTGGATCATCATAGAGCCACTTTCCAGCCCTGAACTCCCACTGCCTCCATCATGTCCACGAGCCAAACCTCTTAGCTGCCTGACAGGTTTACTGCAGTAAAAAGCTCACTTTTCAAAGAGACTCTCAGAAAATAAACTTTCTGATGCTTTCCTCCCTCCCACCGCGCCCCTCCCCCCCGAAGATTCTTAAGCATCTGTGTTTCTTGATTAATACTAAACACAAGAAAAACTTGTGCAATGGAGGAAGTTCTTTTTCCATTTCTCTGTGTAGTTGATCTCAGCAGAGAGAAATAGAGACATTATTTAACAGATATCCAGGGAATAAAGTGCAAGAATTCCAATCCTAAAACATCATAAAGACAAGATAGTAAAATAAAAAAGAAACAGACTTTTTCCATCATTAAGGCAAAGGAATGTCATAGGGGACTGGAAATTTCTCCTCAAATCCAACAGGGCCTTATTCCTGTTGCCCTGACACTTCTGTCATTGCTGTCTTCTCCCTTCTCCAAGAACTGCATATGCTTTCTTTCTTAAACCCAGCAACACATTGGCCATCAGAGTCTATCGCTGCTACTTTGCAAGGGAACACCAAGGCAAGAAAGGAGTAATCCCCTCAGAAAACTACCCACACGGGTCTCCCAAGCAAGTGGATACATACTCTTTCTTCTCTCATTTGCCAAGAATCACAGGTATTGCTTTATTCTAATAACATTATTTCAAATAGCTAAACACCATCACCAGTTTTAAAATTGAGCCCTAGCCTCAAACATTGTCTAAGGAGTCTGCTGTTAGATGTGGAGGGCTTTTTCTTCAGCATGCTCATAGTTTGCTTCAAAGCTCGTTGTATAAGAAGGAATAGCTGAGATGCAAAGTCAAATTTAAGGATCCTGGGAATAGCTGTGCCTGGTGCATGGCTGGCCGGCAGGTCTACTGCAAGTATGCACTTCTGCACATGAAGTCACAACAGTGAGATTCCTAATTATATGCAGTAATCATGGCATGGAATAGAAAGCAGTTTATGAGTTAGCTCCCAGAAGCACAAAGAGGATGTTTTGTTCTCTTCTCCGGAAAGAGGACAGTGAATACTGCTCATATCAAAGCCTGGACCCACAACCCTCCAGGCTTAATTAGAAGATCATGAAGACTACAAAGTGGCATCGGACACAAAAAATGATAATTTTTCAAGTAAATTTAGTAGAGTGAGCACTCTTACAATCCACAGTCCCTCATCCACCCTTTTTTCCTCATTAACGATACAGAGTTGGCTACAGATGCAACAAAACCTGTCAGCAACTGCAAGGTGTACTAAAGCAAGTCTTGCCTATTATTCCAGCTGTCTAGATGAAGGTCACTGACACTGCTAACACTTCTGACATTTTATAATCAATTGCCACCATCTAAGAAGGAAAAAATACCACTGCTTTAAACACACTTAGAAAGAAAGACATTTTTCTCAATTAATTTTAAGCTTGGTCTCTCTGATAGCCAAAACATGAAACATGAGGCAACCTAACAAGCCAAATATTAGCGAGATTGGTTTCTGGCAGCTAATGCCGTATTCTGTTTGTGTATAAACAATTGTAGTTTATCCATCTCTTCAAAATAACTGCAGTATGAATCATCATAAGGACAGCAGCAAAGAAAACTGCCAAATACTTGTAGCTGAAGAAAAATAATAATTTAATTTTAAAAGCAACTATGAGTATCAGACTATCAGCCCATTGTTAACACCAAATACTTATTTGAAAAATCTAGTATTTTGTGGATTACAGTCTTGGAAGACTAAAGTGCCTGACCTTTAGCTATACTTATGCTGTTGGTGAAGGATGATGGAGCTCTTGCCATACATTGCACATTCACCCTCTGACTGCTTTTCAGAACAGGAATAGAGACTGCTGCCTTTTAAACTAGTATTGTGATGATTTTTAGCCTGCTGCAATATTCTGCTGCTATAACCGAGGATGGAGGGCTAAAGAAGAGATTTTCAAACAATACTTTGTAAATGGTCCACAAGTCCCATCTAGTTTATAAACTGTCAATGTGCTCAATGAGTTCAGCAGCTGGAAAGCCCTGGATTAGACAGCACTGCCTTTACCTGATAGGTCAAAGCAATCATTTTGAGTTAATACAGAGCCTCAGGGAACACAGGGATCTCTAACTTAAGACCTTCTAAATACCTATATTTTGGTCAAAATTCTTGCTAGTGACAGTCCTTCTCATCCTCTGGCTGCTAATTCAAACCATCAGTTAGCTCTTGCTTTTCACAGGAGCTCATTGCTGTATGTTGTAATATTTGCATCAAATACAATTGCCAAAGGCACTCCAATTTTCACTAATAATTATCATTAGATGGGAAAAAAAAGTTTGCATTTTTGTCAAAAAAAGAACCATTTCCTGATGTTTAGCATAGGCAGGATAATGGTCACAGGCAGCATCTTGGCTCAGCAGGCAGAAGTAGTAGGTGGTAAATGAGAGTACTGCAGAGGGGACAGATCTTTTTCCAGGGGGGAGAGGGGGCAGTGTCTGCTAAAGGAGGCACCCTGATGGTAGGAGATTTATGTATCTGCTCTTGTGTCAGTCTAGGAGGAGGGAATCATTATGCAAGGCCAGCTGCAGGGGTGTGCACTGCTGTCGGGAAAAATTAGAAGTCTAGCAATGAACTATAAAGAAGGGAGAAATGACAGAGTGAATGAAAACCCCATGATAAACCCATTTAGGCTCTCTTCTCCCTGGGATGAAAGATGAAGCCTAATCTCTTTGGCATATATCCTGGCTGAGACTCAAACAAATATGCCTAGATACGCTCAGGCACACGGCCCAGAATGTGCAATGACGAAGTCCACCCAAAGGATCCGTAACTGCACGGGGTATGGAGCAGCAGTCCTTTTTGCAGCATGTTTAGCTAAGTTCTGGGGAAAGATCATAGAACAGTAGGATGCTTTTGATCAGAAGAAATCTCATCTTCTGCTGAATGCCTTCCATGCGTAAAAATCTTGGAAAGAAAGCTTTTCCATTTGAATACCTTAGGGGAGTGTGGGGGGCAGGGGTGGGCAGAGAGAAGGCATGACATGACCATAAAACAGTGAAAAGCACCCGAACTAAAGCTCTGGTATTTCATTCTTATTTGACTGAAGGATAACTTTCCAATTTCACGTGGCATTCTCTTCCCTAAATGAATTTCTGCCTGAGTTGGTTAGGTCTGCATAACTTCTTGTCTTGCTTAAGGTAGAGGTATTTTTTTTTCTCCTGTTTTGATACACTCAGAGAAATGAAATATTCCAAATATTTCTTCATTGTGCTTGCTAATAAAAACAATAAAAATCTTGGGTTATACTGGTACTGGATAGCAAGGTCATAGGGAAAGAGGGGGCAAGGAAAGCAGTGCCTTTTAATACACTTCCAAAATCCTGTGGTTACAATTCAAGCCCCAAGCGTAAGAGGGGAAGTGTTTGGTAATTTTCCCTTCTGCCTGTCCTGACCACTGTTAAAGCCTAGGGGCTGGTAAAACTCCTTCTGGAATGCTAATGTCCTGCAGGAAGCCAGAAGGTACAAAATGGGAGCTGTTTGGAGAACAATTTCCTGGGGGGAGAAGGGAGGGAGGGATGTACTTCAATACTTTATTTCAAGTTACACATAAGGACCCATGGTGTTAGCCACATTTTTTACCGGGACAGAAGAAATACATTTTACTCAGCATGCCAACATTGTAAATTCTGCCACTGTATGTCCTTCAGTATAAGCTCTGTGAGATACAATTCCATGAGAAAGGTTTGTTCACTTAAGAGTCTGAGAATTAGGGAGAAAAAAAACCCCACAGGCAGCTGTACTGTAGAAGTCTTCCTTTCTACTACACAAGCACATTCAGAAACACAGACATTTATTTAATTCACTGCAGAATACTTAGAATCCATCCCCCTTATTTTAAAGATGGTCTTCTATGACATTCTTCCCAGTGGCATCATCTATCAAGTGGGAAAAAGATTTATGCTACCAGTTGTCAGATGAAGACACCACTGACCACTTCATAACTACCTGGTGTGTTATACAAGCATTTACATCTGCACAGTATGGGCCTAACAGCTTAAAAACCTGCAAACAGGGTTTTGTCTGGTTTTGTTTTTGTTTAGTTTGTTTGTTTTTGTGTGTGTGTTTTGCCTTTTTTTTTTCCTTTGAAGGCACCCCCAAGCTCCAAACTATTACAGACTCGAGACATTGTTTCATTAACACTCTTATTTTACACAATGAAGGTGTATACTCGGTACTAAAGGGAAGAATAGGGTCTTCTGATGAATTAAGGCAAATGGCAGATACCTACATGCATGAAAGCTCAGACAACATAACCCCGAAGCCACTGTTTGATCAAAATATACGAAAAACCACAGAAATAAAGCACAAGCTTTTACAGTGAGCAACAGAAATAAAACTGGCAAATTTCTAAACTACAAAGCTATATAATTGTCAAAGTGCAAACAATACTTCTTACAGCTACATGGTTATGTTTCACTTCTTTTTTTCTAAAGAAGTAAGGACAGGCAAATGTATAATTTGACTATCGATTCAGGAAAAACTTTCATAGTAAGATATCAAATATATTATGGGAAAGGGAAAAGGAACACAGTTATTTATCTGACTTGAAAACAGCACAATGTCAAGTTAATTTAAAATTCAATTTCAGTTTAAAGCATTACAAGGAAGAAAGAATCCTATGTATCATAGGTTGTAAATTGAAATCCTAGCAAGGCTTTTGTCTGCCAACTAGCTGTGTATCAGCTATAAAGCCAGATTGCAGGTGCTTCTTTTAGCAGACTGGGCTGCAAGGCTCTTAGAAACCACATTCAGAGGAGTTTGTCATTTACTATTCCCAAGGGCATTTTATTTAAATTTTTTTTCATAGTCTGTTAGTAAATGGAAAGCTGGTATCACAATAACCCAGAGGTAATTTCTGCAAGGTACAGTACGTGATGCAAAAGCACTAGGGTCCTACCCTGTGGAAATCACCGAGGAGGTGTATACTCACATAAACCTATCTTTTACAAAAGTGAACAGGCAAACACAGTTTGTCTGCAAAAACAGCTTTGAGGGTGACATGAGTTAATTAAATAAATAAATAAATACCCCCTGGAGTTTTTTTCCTTTTCTAGAGAATACACCTACATAAAAATGCTTTGTTTAGACTTCACACAAAACCTTGAATGCAACGGTTTGAGGGAAGAGACAGGACACTCTTCCCAGTTTTCTGAGCTGAGGGATAAATAAATCTGATAGAAAGGATATTTAATTCACTCCTAGATTACAAAATGGTTGAAAGGCCCCTCAGATTTGGTACATATTATTAAAAAAGTGACCCAAGGACAACAGCTGGAGTTCCAGCCTCAGGAGGTTCCTGCAAGGTGCATCGGGCCAGTTTGATCAGAATGGCAAATTCTGCTCAGAAAGGCAGATTCTGCTCCTCGGCCATCAGCTGCTAACAACCAGCTGGTCAGCACACAGAAACAGGGCTGGAAGGGCATGGAAAACCTGCACCAGCAGAGGAAATAAATGTATATCTCTGACCTTCCCTCCTCCAAAAGGAAGGCAAAGAAAAGCTGCCATTTACTGCAGCTGGGGCTATTTTTATTTAGTCATGTAGGCCTTGAACCTCCTTGTACAAACACTGTGAAACCTCAAAATCTTGCTGAGAGAGCAGATGAACACCTCAGAAAGCTTTGGTTTTGTCAAACTGGAATTTAAGGTGTGTGCATATTGGTACTCAGGAAAGGGTAATATCTGAGAACATGAATTTATCTCTACTGACATATCCACAGCTGGGAACCAGTATGAACAGATTCCTTGTGCTGATCCATTTCACTTCTCTTTGAAATGGAGGGATGTGGAAAACATTATTAGAGGTGATAGAAAAGTGTTTTCTTACTGCAGTAATGGGTTTTATCCTTTCTTTGAAAACTACATAATTTTGTGTGCATTTATAATATATACCCATTACATATATTTACATTTTTCACAAAACAATAATTTCTAAAAATGCTGGAGGATTAACAAAAGCTAAGGAGTGAGGAATTTGATACAGCGTGAGATGGGAAAAAGCCTTTTTCCCCTCATAAGTTTTTTTAAAATACATCTGGACCTCTTCCTGCTCCTACAACAGTACATGAAACTGTAATTACACCCTCCCCCCTCAACTTCCCACTTAAACCCTCACTATTTTTTTGCCTCACCATGCATTTTTGGACCTACAGCTCTTAGGTAGATTTTTAAAAACTTTTGCTGGCACTTAATATGGAAACTACCACCACTACACCAATATTTACACATGTGGTATTACAAAAATAGACATTTGCTTTGATGTACTGCTCTTTCCTTGCACCCCACTCTAGCAGAAAACACAAAAGAGGTTTACAATGATAAGGAGTCGACATACATCTTCACTATGCAGTGCCATAGTCAAAAAGTTTAAGTCTGAATTATGCAGTGTCCCTTGCAGAATGGCCAAAACAAGCCTCAGTGTTGCTTAAATATCTGTGGAAACTAGGAATAACTGTTTTAAAAAAACCCCAAAAACAAAACAAAGAAAAACAGCAAGCTAATCCAAATTTAAAACCCGGCTGCATCTATTACTAGGAAAACCAGGCCAAAGCACAAGGATGTTGCACACATGAGGATACAATACTCGCTTTCTTTCCAAGCTGTCCCTGACACAGCATGTGACTCTATTCTAATGCTACTTTTTAGTAAAACTTTTTCTAGTTGCCAGATGTTGTACAACACAAATAAGGAGGACTGGAAGCTGGAAATGCCAGCTGCTCCCAGGTATAACCTGCCATGGACTAAAGCAGCCAGAGGCTGGGATACTCCTCTCAGGATGGAGGGAGCCTTCTGTGCAGCACTTGAGGCTTCAAACTGGCTTCTTGCCAGTTTGATGGAGTTTGGGAATTCAAGGTTCATTGGACTCTGTAGTACTGTTTGATAGCAGTTGATTGCAATACGGGCCAAAACGTCTTTCAGAGGTGATTGGAGATGATCAGATGCACGCACAACCCCCACCCAGTGTTTCCATAGGAAGGCTTATAATACAATGGTTGGCTAACAGGATGAAATGTTGCACCAAACTCGATTCCACTGTGCACATAAGAGCAAACAGTGGTGCAGCAGAAGAGCACAAACAACCTAAGACTTTGCATTTAATTTTCAATGCTTTCATTGCTAAAAACTAAACAGATTGTTTCAAAATATTTTTAAATTATTCATATACATTTGGTTTGCACACCAAAGCTATAAGTTTCAAATGTTCCAAAATTACAAAAAAAAAGTTCAAATTGGACATACTTCAGAAAAAAAGAAAATATATATATTAAAAAACTGAAATACATAATCAAGTTCTTTGAAGTCACTTTCTGTTCTACTAAGACATTTGCACTCAGTTTTTTCAGGCACAGACAATTTCTAAATGACAGAGATTTAGGCTACACTATTTTAATACTGATGGTGTACTTAATGAGATCAGATTTTTAATAAGATTCTAGTAATTAATATTAGAGAAAGGTTTTGACTTAGAAGGATATTTTTACATAAAAAGGTAGGTAGGTAGGTAGGTAGCTATCTATCTATCTATCTAGCTGTGTATCATTAAGAGTTAGCCTGTTCAGATCATTATAACCATATTTGATATTCTGTTTGATATATCATTACATGGTATAGCTGAAAATGACAAAAATGTATCATTTTTTGATACTAGCACAAAAACCCTACAGGCCCATTTATTTCCCATTCTCAGTATACACACAAAACTTTCAGTAAACACACAGAACTTTCAGTAAACACACAGAACTTTCAGTAAACAGATGCTATAGAAGATAAACACATGTAATGTGTCATTAATTTAACCAGATCTTATTTGGCCAGCAAAAACCTTAGGTACTTCTTAACTTCTTTATTGACCACTACCAGAAAAACAATTCAACATCCACGTCAGGACCGATATTCTAATTTTAGCATTAACAGTTGTTATTACATATCTTGCCTGTGAAATAAAGAATTATGAAAAATAATTGTGTCTGCATATGTATAGGTGCCAATAACTACCATAAAAATTCTGCTGCTTAATTTTGGTAAAGAAATACGTATAGAGCTCCTGTAGGTTGCAAGTAAGACTGCAGTGTGTCCATATGTTAGACTATAGACAGCCTAAACAAATGCCAAGGCACACCACCATTTAGTAGCATAGTGATTTCAGTCTTGTGATGATTTTCCTACAGAAATACAACCAATTAGTATTCAATTTTTAGCCATACCAGAAACACTCTCTCAATAGATGCTAGTGCCTTGATCATTTACAGCAGTTCTTTTAAAGTGGCTGACTAGAAAAAAATTCAACAGACTAGAATGCTTTATTCCTGTGCCATTTCTGAGTTTATTGCAGCTCCTGTTTCTGTGCATTTACCTCCTTCACTTGGGTCCTTCCCAGGCCACCCACATGAGGGAGGAATCCTTGACCCACATTTGGAGGATGGCTGTGTACTAGGCTTCTGGGATTTAGTGCAACCAGCCCAAGATCACCTGCACCACTGCCCTCTCCAGGCTGATGACACTGAGGTCTCTCTGTAAAGCACTGATAGTTCAGAAGGACAACAATGCAAAGAGAAGCCTGACCATATCAGGGGGTTAACAGATCTGCACGACTCACAAGTATTCATGTCTCCTGCATGAAAACCCTGGAAGGGTTTCCCTGCCTGCTCAGATGTGAATTGAGACTGTGTCTGGGAGTTACCATTTGCTACAGTCTGAAGTGTTTTTCCACAATTTACAAAAATGTAGGAAATATCTGTGGTTCCTCTCTAGGAAAAACTGTCTTCAGAACCTACAGGCGTATTTTATTGCTTCACCTATTCAGCCTGGAGCACAAAGCCCAAGAGAACTCAGAGAAAGAGTTGCACATGCAGTCAGTCAATATTACAATCACTGACGATGCTGTGTATCTCCAAAGCACCTGCTATTGTCCATATTGATTTCACCTGCTACCCTGGCTGAGGAAACCCCTATAACTCAACTGTTCCTGCAGAGACAAGTGAAACATAAAAGTAGACAGAGTTCTATATGTTCCTTGCAGAGTCTTCCAAGTATTTTCCATAGATTTAGCTGATTGAGTAACTAGTTAACTCACTATCTCCATCTTAGCTTTCTTATAAATAAGACATGAAGACTAAAAAGAAGTTTTACTCCCACTGGAGAACTTCCCTCCTATGTGTCCAGAGCTTGTGTTGGTGCAAGTTACCATTACATTCTCACAAGTACACTGCAAGTCAGTATGAAGGGAAGGTGTCCTTCTAATGCCAGGTATTAATCAGTTCATAAACATTGTGTGCCCAGGAGAGAGAAAGTTAAGGTACAGAATTAGTGCCAGGATACAAATTTATTATGCCTTCACATTGTTATTCCAGTTCAAACACTCACCTAATCTAGTTCTGAAATGTATTCACTCCAGTTAGAGAGTAAATACGATTGTAATGAATGCTAATAAATACACTCCGAATAAATAAGAACAAATTTTGTGTGTGTGTGTGTCTTTGACAGGAACTATTACAGAGGACTTACGTGCAGACAGAATGGCCATTGCCAGAATCCCTCATCACTTAACATACAACTCTCTTGTAATGCTGTGTTATGAGACAGAAAGTCAAATAATCTCTTTTGCTTTGATGAAAGCATGAGGAAGTTGACTCAGATAAAAGCGGGGAATAATCTGTTTAAACAGCTTGGGCCTGAAGTTTAAAATTAAACAAAATCAATAATACAGGCCTGATGCAGGAGAATCTGCCTTATGCATGACATAAAAAAGGGATGAAATGCTAGTACAAAAACATTTCATGCCAGAATATTCTATATGTGAAGTTTGTGCAGACCCTCAGCTGTTTGAAGTTACATATTTTTATTCATGTATAAATTGATACAATACCCATTGTTTACTAGTAATGATGTAGTTAAAAAGGCTTTTGGCTAACATCAGAGCAAATTGATATTTATTAGAAGAACAAAGGAAAAAAAACCAGTCAGTGAAGGCCCTCAATCTGTTCCCACTATTTAGGCTCTGATCTTTGGCAACACAGTTCTGGCACATACCTGTTCAGGTCAGGTTTTTATCCAAGCTAGTCATGCGCTCAGATGGAGCACAGAAATGCCTGCATCTTGCTGTCACAAAATAATTTTTAAAGAAGTGACCATTTGCATCTTTGGGAAGATGTGTTCAACAAGTAGTCTCTGCCTTTTTAAGGGAAAAATCAAATATATGCAAATTAGGTTTGCAAGGTAGAAGAGATAATTCCTTCCCACTCCATGCATGGAAGATTTAGCATAAAGATCTAAAGACAACAGAAATGTTGACAAAACAGGTTAAAATTGAGTCTGGATTTGGATCACTATAACACATCCTTTATATGCCTCAATAATCAAAGGCATGAAAAGAGCTGCAAAGAGGGTAAACACATTGTCTTTAGTTGATAAATTCAAGTATTCATGAAAGAAAGCAAAACCTAAGATTGTCATTGCAAGCTTCAGAGAAAAGATATTAAATGTGCATGAACATTTTCTACAGGAACAACCTGCAAAAACCTCCCCATTAACCTGTCTGAGATCTTCTGAGGTAAAAACAAACCCAGGAACCCCAAACCACCTTTCTGTTCCCAGAAATGCCTTTCTATAACAGAGAGAAAGACCAGCAAAGTTCATGCTACCTTAGTGAGAGCAGGTAAATGTTTAGAAACATAGTATCCAAATTTAAAGTGTGTCTGTGAACACAAGTTTAATAAAATCTTTAAAAATGCAAAATTATTGTAATCTTAACAAGAAGCACACAGGACAAATCACCAACTTTATAACTGACTTCTTTCTAAAATCTGAGTGAAAATAGCTTTGCAGATTTTTACTGGTCTTCTCAGCAGTCCAAAACAATGCTCCTCAAGGAATTAAACTAGCAAAAAGGCCAACATTTTCCAGAAGGAAGACAGAGGATGACAACATATTAGGCTGGCCAAAATAAATAGTTTCAGATTCTGATTCATCAAGTAGAATACTGTGAACAGTACTGTGAACAATGTTCTGTAGCAAAAAAACTCCATGCAAAATCACATTCCTTGAACAGTGTTTGGTGTTCCTAAATATTTAGAGAGGGACATGTTGAGCTGCAGTCCTGTGAGCAGAGTGATTTGGGGTCTTGTGATTCCATGTGTCACAGAACTCAAAGTGTTTGAACAAAACCCATTACACCCATCTGGACAAGGGTTAAAGTAACCTTTAACAAGGAAGGAATGAGCCTTTGTGGTTCTTGAGATAGCTTCAGGCCTATAAAGAAACAATTGCATCACGCCCTAATTACTCCAGCTGACTCGATGCACAAACTGGGATCCCTCTGCAAGAGTTTCAGAACATTTTGTAATACTGAAAATTAAGGTGTTGCACTATCTTTCCCAGACTAGACAACAAATTTTTCTGCAGAGATCATTAAAAGTAGAACCACTATACAGAGAGAAGAGCAATGGGCATGGCAAAATTATGCAGAGTGCAGGACATATGGAAAACAGTTTTCACCTGTAACATTGGACTGTTGTATATGACTCTCAAAAATGGTACCACTGTACTCTTAGTGCTCTATTTTCTCCTGGAAATTAGTCTAAGTAAATTTCAGTGAAGAAAAGATTTGTTATTTAGCCTCAGCAAGTAACACCACAGTTATCCTTGCCTCCTTGCAAAAATGAGCAATATCAGCATCAGATGATCTACAAAGTTTCCAAATTTTTCTGTGAGGAACAGTATTTTATTGTTCAGTTTGGTTTCTCCATAATATATATCTCCATCAGCAATGTGTAAAGAATTAAACAGTTTAATATTGGGGAACAACACCCCTTGGATTTTATAGGGAATACATATATATAAGGACAGAAGCATAAAATACAGGAATATAAGAAAAAGCTTATCTTTATATGTACTTTTCCTGTGTGTGAACATGTACGTTATGGATATGCTAGGAGCAGCCACAGTAACTCTACAGGGTTGTATTTCTTTTTTACTGTGTGTGGATTCCTGGAATTCAATCGGTTACAAGGACAAGCAAACATCTATGACACTGGCAAGTAGCTGCTCATCTTCGAGGTAAGGCATATATTACTTGCTAATTTAATGCCAAAATAAAATTACAAGGCATATATATTAATTCACTATAAACAAAGATTGGGAAGCACTTACAATAAAGTGACACACTATAATGTACACCACTGTTTTCATTTCCACACTGAGCCATAAAGTGAAGCAGCCAAGGAACAGGGATGTCTGGGAGTCAGAGCCTTATGTAGGAGGCTGGAATCAGGACTCCAGCAAAAAGCAAAGGGGAAAAGCACTGAAGCATGTTTCCAACCTTGACTGCTACCCCTACATCTGCAAGAGCATATTCCCTTCTCTCCATTCCCAGGGCACTATATGGGGAGCTTTTCTATGCTTTGGTATTCATTGCAAAGTTTTCATTCCACTTCTGTACACAGAAACCTTGCCATGATGTATTTGCTTTCTTAACACCCTAAAAAGATCTTGCATGTCTACTTTGCTCTTTTCAAAACACCTTTCCCTCATTTACAGCCCAACTGTTCAGTAAGCTCTGGGCAAGCGCACTGTGCTTAAGGCTTAGAGATACTCCTCCTGGGCAAGCATGTTTATTTATGGTTGCAATGCAATCCTGTAGCACAGAGGTAAACAAATGAACAACCCACTCCCTCCTACAAAGACACATGAAGACCTAAATTTAGTTCCTTGTCATGAGAAAGTGTCAGCAGTTAAACTATACATCTTCATCACCATAATTCAACAGCAGGCCTCTTTTTGTACAACAGGATGAAAATAAAGCTACTGGCAACTATTATTTTGATGTATCTGAATATAGAAACTAGCAGATGGAGCATAACATATCTATTCAGCCAGAGCACTGAACTCAGTATTGCTGTGGTCAGAAACCCTTGGACTCAACCCCTACCTTGGTTAAATTTCTCTTTTGGCTTCTCCATCATGACTGTGGGGCAGGAAGCAAATGTATTTGCAGCCCCACGGAGGTATAGAGCACAGTGGCTCCTTGCTGACTTGCAAGAGGAAACTTGGTCCTTTTTTTGGACTCTGTGTTCAATCTCAGGCCAGACACACTGGTCACCCCTATGTACACAAGATTTTAAGTGGAGGTCATCAGCTTGTCTGATGCATGTAATTAAATTTGTTTTACAAGCTTTTCTAGGCAGTAAGTAATTAAATATCACTTATCAGACTGAGATTTTAATTGTCCTGAGTTGCCTGACAATAGGGTTTTTCTCAGCCTGGTTTGATCCCAAGCAAATGTGACATTTCAGAGGAGCTGCCACTGATAATTCTAACAAGAACTACAAAGCAACAAGAACTGCTCAAGTACCAGTAGCTTTAAGACAATAAATATGAAGTATTCCTGACACAAATTTCAAAAGTATATCCAGATTTTCATCAGCTGGATGGCAATGACAATGTTAAAACACAAACACAGAGCATTCTGCCTTTGTATTTATGATACCCACAATAAATTCTGAGGCAGATCTGAAACACAGTTTTAAATCAAAATCTTTTTTTTTTTTCAAGGCAGAACTACATCTAAATTACCATAAGAATATCTGTAGGTCCTTTCCTAAATTGGAAAACTCATTAACTGTTTGGTTATGAAGAATTATGAAGCCTTAATTTCAAGTATTACTTTCAATTATTCCTACTGTTTCACAATATACTAAGAAGTTCTTGAATTCATAAAAGGTTACAAACTCCCTGAAGGAGCCAGTACCACACACCCTTGTCAGATGTGGGACAGAATTATTTCCAGGATCCAAAATGCAGCATACAAACTAGGCAGGTACGTACCTGCCTCCACTGTAATGACACAAACAGCCACACCCTTGCAAAGTCCAGTTAAAGGACATACCCCTGTTTTCAAAACTTTAAAATGCAGTCTAATTTGCTCTGCAGCACTCCATATTTTTCCATAAATAGCAGACAGCCCACAATAGGTTCTGGAGAAAAGAGTCACACAAGACTACATAGTCTAGCAGCTGAACACACAAAAAGGATGCAGCAGGATACAATCAAGTCAAAACATCATCTCACAATATTAAAAACCACAAGCTCATCTGAGGACAGATGTGCAGAATGTGGCTCTCCATGTAGCTACACTTTGTGTCTCAAGCTGAAGTACAAAGAGCTCATTAGAGTCATAGATTATGGAATGCTTTGGGTTGGAAGGAGACTTTGCAGCTCATCTAGTTCCAACCCCCCACCATGGGCAGGGACATCTTTCACTAGACCATGTTGCTCAGAGCCCCATCCAACCCAGCCTTGAAAACCTCCAAAGATGGGGCATCCACAGCTTCCCTGGGCAACCTGTTCCAGTGCCTCACTCCCTTCACAGTAAAGAACTTTTTCCTATCTAACCTAAACATACTCTTTTTCCAATTGAACCCCTTCCCCTTTGTTCTGTTCATACATGCTCTTGCAAATAGTCTTGCCCCATCTTTCCTGTAAGTTCCCTTCAGGTACTGAAAGGCTGCAATTAGGTCACCTTTCTCATTTCCAGGCTGAACAATTCCAGTTTTCATAAGATTTCCTCATAGGAGAGGTGCTCCATCCTTCTGATCAACTTGGTGGCCCCGCTCTGACCTCCCTCCAACAGAATTAGAAGAACATACTACTAGGTCCATCAAGAGCTAGCAAAAGTCCCAACACAACCTTCTGATCCACTAAATCCCTAAATCTTCAGTTGTCAGAAGCTGGGGAGCATATGGCAGGTGCATGGTATATAGAGGGATCATTTATATGAATTCTGGTTCCTTTGCTTGCCCTCACAGTTAGTCAACCTATGTACTTTACTCTGGAGATCTTTGATACAACCATTCACTTCTTTGTCTCATGTTTGTTTGCTTATTCTAATAACTCTCATCATTTCCATAAACACTGTGATATACTTGGAAGACCAGATACTCTTGTATGACAACTTCCAACATCATCCAAAAATGGCTTCCTTCATTATTTGTTCTGATTTTTGTTGGAAGTGTAAACTGAGCTTTTGAAAGGACAGTGGATACTCAAATACAGAACAACCTGTGGAATGCTCAATTTAGATGTTTGGTTTGAGGGGAAATTTTGTTATTTATTTCAACTTTTAAAAAAATTTTATTGAGTATGAATATATACTTCAAAACTACAGCATCTCACAATGTCTCTTAAATATTGTGTATTTCCCTTGTGAGCTTAGAAGATTATATATAATTTAACACCCACTTGATGTGATGGAGGAAGAAGTCATGTGTTTCTCTTTCCTTATTATTTTCTGCCTATTTTTGGATGTTTGAACATGTGTATGCTGTCTTGCTCTTAGTCTCAGCACTTACACCATCCTGACCTGGAGAAGACATTCATAGAAGGAAACTGCTAAACTGCAATTGCTTTAAGACTACACCAAGGGTGGGTGGAGGGGTG
>VXBX01009832.1:566232-627358 GCA_013400415.1 Scytalopus superciliaris | reverse complement strand
GGGGTGGGAATTTTAAATAATCTATTAAAACCCCACCACAAACTCCTGGGCCAAGCACCCCATCACCTATTTAACTGCAACAGTTTATCCAGTACCAATTACTAAAATTACCTTCTGTTCTTTAGTGAAGTTTAGCAATTGTGATGGGTAGTAGACTGAAAACTCCAAAATTAAGTTCACATAATCCCTCAGAAAGAAGTGACAAATCTGCATGGACACTGTTAAGCTGTAACAAGTGATTCCAATAATGAGTGCATGTTTACCATGTAATTACTGTTTTTCTAAATCCCAAAGGAGCAGTATGTGAAGTAAAGTATTATGTAAAGTATTAATGCAGTTTAAAAAAAATCATCTGAATGCATACTGAAGTACGAGCCCCTAAAAATTCCTACTTACATTTCAAATATGTGTATTTGAGTTAACCAGCTTATACTGCAATAAACCAAATCATTATGGACTGCTGACTGAAAAAAAAGAAGCAATCTGTTACATTATTTTTTATTATGACAATTATAATAATTTCTTTCATGGGGCATGCTACCAGTTGTGCAGGCTATGATCTGAATAAGAAAGAGCATCACTCGAACTACTGATGCAACAACATTCATCTGTAATTCCACACACATGCACTCTGGGCCTCAGGTATTGTAAAAGGCACATTTGAAGCTGCAGCCCTGAAGATGGTTCAAGCTCACCATCAGCTTAAGTGATTTATTGATGAGTACCAAGTATTCACCATGATAAATATAAACACTCCCAGCAAGGTTTTCTACTTACTAATGCAAAACCACATACACGGCTTCTGCTGTTTCTGTTTTTATAACTGCTTCTCTTTGAAGACTGTCTGAAATAGCCTGAGAACTCAGGTAAAACTTTTGGGAACTTTTGAGAACCTACTCATCCTTCTGCCTCTTTACTGGACCTACAATGCTAGTTAAGAGATTTTTAAGCACCCTCAGAAAGAGAACAGCCATGACACCTCTTCTCCCTTGCCCAATCACTGGAGGAAAAAAATGCATGGAATGTATTTAAGTAATGCAGTTGGAAATTTTTTATGAGCAAAACCCCCTTCAACATCTTGAATTACTTACTTGTAATGAGTTACTTGTTCAACACTGGCCAAAATAAAGTTTATCCACTTACAAAGAACTGATCGAGTCAGAACTCTTAGAATTCTGTTGCCATACTGTTAATCTCTTATTGTTAATTCAGCATGTTAAGAGAAAGGAAGCTGATTTTAATTCATTTAACAGAACCCCAAAGACAAGATTGTTCTGTTATGAACAAATGCTTCAAAGATTTTCTGCCAGTGCTGTTTCCTCTCCAGCTGGGAATAAAGTTTTCTCCCCTATTAATACAAGTCAATCATTCTCTACCTCAAATTTGTCATTGAAGTTTCCAGTGATCTCAATGTTCCTTTTATGAACACAGATTTCTTTTTAGTACATAGAAATTCCTTTTTATTATAGGACACTCTAATTCACATTTGTTGATTAAGATTACAAAATTTGAACTATAAGTTTCATATGACAAGTACTAAAATACTGGTAACGATGGATGATAGCTATACACACATTACGTCAAAGGATGTTGTCTTGGTACTTTCAAGAAGATAGCCATGTTCTGCAATTGCAAAATACCTGTCCCTCTTGGACTTTGGATACTGCACACTGTGTTGTGAGGTGATATGTGATATTTTCATCAAAATCCTCTGAAAGGTTATGACTGCAAGGAAAGTTGTCTGACAGCAGTAGCAGAGAACAACAGTGCAACTATTCCACACAACAATCATTTAACCTCACAAAGTAGAGCAGCAAAGTAATTAATTTCCATAAAGCAAAACACTGCAGGCCCAACAGTAATTTCATCTCTGGAATTCAATTTTAATGTGAGAAATTGGAATAGTGTCAGTGTTTTGGTTTACGCTACAAAGGTGGTATTAGAGATACCTTTTTTCATAAACAACCAGCTTGATTATCAGTGTAACGGGGCAGAGTGCTCCTCACTATGTCTAGCCTCATCACCCTGAGTCCTTACATACTCTCCTCTGAGAAGAACAAGTTTGCCATATTTTAATCTGATATTAGTCTTCGAGCATAAATAATACATGGAGATAAGATAAAATGTCTCATTGATTAAAATTCTACACTGTGAGCTTGTCACATTTCAATGTGCAAATTGCTTCTGTCTGGCCTGCATTCAGAAATCAGTCATGTAAATACATATACACAGTTGCTTGATTTTAAGTTTAGTATCACAGCTGAACCACAGATCAGAATCAGAAGAGATTTTTCTCTACAATGAATTTGCAAGTAATGCTGTATCTGGTCAACTGATTACCTAACGAGATGACTGTATCACCTGATGGGGCTGCCTTCACACAGCTGTGAATAACTCAGACAAGTCTTGCATTGAAAGCGATGCCCTTAGGTTTCTACCACCGTTTGTAGCACTTTAACTATAGCTATAGTCCTCAGAGAGCCCAAGAAACCAGCAAAGTGGAAAGGCCGTGAATACCAAATTTGCATAGTAATAGCTTTTACATGTTTACAAGCAATTCTTAAACACCCAATGCATCTAGGTAGTTTCCTTGGAAAGCAAACACAAAAGTCAGCTCTAGTAAGAGCAAGGATTAACTGCTTGACCTCACAGAGTTATGGTTAGTACTGTGGAGACTACATAGAATACAAAGGTGGTCAGGGAATTATGTGTGTTACTGTGTCACATGCTCAAAATGTTTGGATTTCAAAGTCATATAAATGTTCAAAGATTGGAAATGTTCCCCCTGAAAGCAATGGTCAGACCTGCACAGGCACCTTTAGAGAAAAGGGATGTCAGACAATCCATACATTTGTCCCAGAAGGTTAACTTATTTCTTAAGACCACCTCAGAAGGAGAAATTATTTCAAAGTGACTTAATGCTACTGCAGAGCAAGATGTTCATAAAAGCTCTACTTGCAGGAGTTTGCTTTTATTTGCAGGTCAGATAACCAGATTATTTTTGAGATTCAGAAGGCATCCAATGAACTCAATAATTCAGCATATTGAGTCAAAAGCTCAACAGAAAAATTACAGTTCTGCCTTGACTAGAATCATATTCAAATTTACTGGTATGTGAAGAAGAAACATCTCTCAGGAAGGCACACTGATTGAAATATGATAAAGGAAGCAACCTGTTAACGGCCACCAAGCAAGAGAAATGTGAGGAAAAAAAATGCATATAAACCACTGTCACGCTCTCTGCTGAGAGCTGAAGAAAAAGAAATACAGAAACATTCATCCCTCACCAGAGTATTTTTCAGTTTCCTAGTGGTGGAATCAAGTAGTTTCCTCTTTGCCCTATTATAAGAAAGGAGCAACAGGTATTATCTTTAACTGGTGAACATGAGGCAAAGATTGCTAAGATCTACATACTTACCTTGTAAAAAACAAAAAAAAACCCCACACACAATCACACAGCAATAGCAAAGAACCACAGGATGCAATTCTTCTAAGAATGCATGCTATTAAAACTAAATTATTCTTGAAGTATTATTTTCTGTGCCTCAGTCTTTAAAAAATGCATACTTTTGCTTTTTTAATTTTACTTCATGCTGCCAACTGACAGTTTTACAGAAAAATACAGCACCTGCAGAGACAACTTTCCAAATGAGAATTTTAAACAACGTTTATTTGACTTGTTATAAAATTTGTAATTTAGTTATCATCATATCCTCATATAATGGAGGGAGGAGAAGCCACTCAAAACAGAATTAATATATTGCACTAGATCTGCTTAGGAAAAAATCTAACATATATAATACCTGTAACCCAAATACACGTACACTCATAAACCCAAAAGCAAACAGACACAAAAAGGGCAGATAAATGTCTGCTAGTAATTTCAGACTGTACATGACACATTCTGGCGTGTGCATCATACTGATACGCACAGCAGTTTCATGTTTATCCATTTAGCTGTATGCAATGGGTGATAGTGCAGAAAGCAAGAACCATTTCAGAGAGGCAAATTGCATGGAAATAGTCTTTTTCAATTGCCTGGAATTTTCTGAGGGTGAAGGCCACGCACTCCGATAGAGAGCTATGAGGAAGGTAGGGCTGGTATGTAGCAGTGCGTGCACACTGCACTGACCCAGATTATTAAAATAATGATATAGTAGCTATTTGAACATTTTCACTGAATGAATAACCTGGATTTTCCATATTAGTAGAAAATACTAAGATGCTATGAGAAAACCAAAACAATATAATGGTAAGTAACCTCACAGTAAACTGACAACCCATATAGCTATAAAGGGGTTTTGGCAGGCAATTGTCACCTCCATAACTTTGTCTGCATTGCCAGTAATCAAGACACAAATCAAAGATACATAAAAAGAATTAGAGCAATTTGTGGGAGATGAGTGAATGCCTCTGCTGGAGTTCATGGGAATGACTTGAATGTGTCACGCTTTACAGGAAATGACAAAACTTGAAAAAAGGTATAAACCCTTCTTACATGTTGCACAATTTCTATTAAAATTAAACAATACTTTGTTTCTTGAAAGCTATATGTTTACACCTCTTCAAAAAGGCAAATGGTATCTAGCCTGCAAAATTATCATGGTTTATTCCAAGAGATCAGATCCTACAGGAGACAAAAAACTTAATGACTGACAGCAGTGTATGCAGAGCTCCAGTGAAACTAGTCCTTTAGCAGCAACACATTCCTCTAGTTTTCTAGAAGCTTCAAAACCTGTCTGACCTGAATTTATTTTATGGACCTGACAGAAAAACCTTTACCTCCCTCCACTTCTGTGAATAGGTAGAAGAATACCTTCAATAATAGAAGTATTTTAAACCCTAACTTACATGTGAAGAAAGGTTAACATCACCAGAAAATACAGTTTTGAAACAAGAAACACAACATACTATAATGAAAGGAAAGAAAAACAAAATCTTAGATGGCTTCTCTCAAAAGAAAGTACTGCAAAAAGCTCTTTCAAGAGGTGAGCTGAAATGTGCCCCTGCCCTTCCTAAAGTCACGAGGGAAGTCCATGATTGTGCAGCCAGACACATGCACGTGTGAGTTTGCCTCCAGAGGCAACTGAATCTATTATAGGATGTCATTTCCAGTAAACAGCACACTCTCTGTTGATGTGAATACAGAGTCTCTATAATTTTGGTGAAGTTCTTGGCAAGATACCACAAAGACCAGTCTCCTAGCCCTCACATTATGCAGCATGGCCATACAAGTCCAAACAGCTCATGCCTGGTGGCAGACGCCACCTCATACTGTCAATCCTACCCCTCTGCTGGAGGTTGCAATTTCTGAAAAAAGATGGCCAGCACATTTCAGCATAGGTTAGTGTACCAGGCTGTGAACTGTGATAAGGGGGACGTCAACTTTCATTGCCTTCAACCATCTCTGCTAAAGAAACATAGCTGACAGCTGCAGCAGTAACTTCTTAAATCAATTCAGCGTGAAATTCCAGAGCATTTCTCTCGGTGCCCTCTGAAACTAGATGGCTTTAATCACCAGCTGGCTGAGTTACTGTAAGTAGATGGGCAAGGTGGCATGCTTGGTGTTCCCTCTTGTTATCTCCTTATACAGCAGTGTCCGCAGGAGACCAAGTATTCATTAGCTCCTGCTACAGTTAGTCAACAAATGATTCCTGCCACTTGCAAGGGGCTGGCTAGCTCTTTTATCTTTGCTAGCAAAGAAGGACGATTAACAAAATACCCTGTAAATATGCACAATTCAAGGTTCTTGGTCATTGCCAGGTAAAGCTTAGAAGTCCAGTCTAACTGTTCGGCAGCACATGGCTAACACTGCTGCAGAATTTAGCATCTTTCCCATAAAACGCCTGGAAAGGTTTTCAGGCATTCAGACTGAGCTGCTGTACAACGTTAGAATAAGGTGTAACCCTACTGGAATCTGAAGCAGTGAAATATTTTTCAGTACAAGAGGTTCTGCCAAAGGAACAAACTACCACATCCCCAAAGTGATACACTTCCATTTTTTTTTTTCCCATGGAGATACAGCAGACTTACATTTCCCTTGAAACAATTTTTCCAAGTTTTGTTGATTTTAATTAACAGACCAAATGAGGTAAAAGATTTTTTTTAAAAAATCCATTTTACTGAAAGACATGGGTATTTACAGCAGTCACTGACTTGCGGAAGCTGTTGCTGTGAGATACAGAATTACTGAGCTGAAGAATAATATTTGCCACAGTCCTGGCTTTAATATTTGAGGGTGAGGGATAACCTGTACTGACAGTGGCTACGCTTTGCATGACTAGGAAATAGGAATAGTGTCTCTGATATCCATTAACTTTTACAGGCTATAACAAAAATGGTTTTATGAACACTGGGATAAATGAAATTTGTTTTCTAAATCAATTTGTTTGCTTGTGCTTGACTGTCTTTTTTAACAGAATGCATAAAACTAAAGAATATTCCCTAAAGAACCCACATTGAAAAACACATGAGAGAGGCACAAAGAAATTAGTGTAGTCTTTCTACAGGATAAGCTTCACTGGGTTTGCATCTTGATGGATACCCAGGAAGGAATGCTTTGGGCATGGCTCTGAGACAGCTAGCCCAGCTGATTCACGCCACCAGGCAGGATGACCTTCTATGCACATGTAGCCTTCCCCCTTCCTTCACCCACACGGTGCAGTCCCAGCTCCCCCCTGCAGCTGGCCCTCAGGAATAAACAGATTAGACTCACTAATCTAGCAAAAGCCTCATTTTCTGTGGTTTGGTGAGTTTTTGGCTATGTAACAGCTGAGCTGGCTCACTGTCCAGACAGGCGATCTACAGAGATGATAAAGGGAACAACAGGGGCAGGACCAGATCTTTGGGCAGTAGGAGTCAGTAGAGGCAGGTGGCCAAAAGGATGCCAGAACAAACATGGAGATCACCCAGCTTTCCTGACCAACCGAAAAAAAGTCTAATAAAACATGTATGAGAGTCCCTGAGGCAAACCTATAATAGCATTTTTAACTGCACCACCTGAATCAGGAAAACCTCAGTGGTTCAGCTGAGGTTGATTGTTCTCCTTTCATTTCTCTCCCATCTTCGTCTTCCTGGTGCAATCAAAGAGGGACTAGAGGACAGACCGCTCTGGGCACTGCAAATTGGCTTCTCCAGCCCCCAGCACTGACAAACAAGCAGGCAATCCCAGGGAGAGGTGCTCCCTAGACATCTTCCAGGAGCATTTTCCTTTCAGACAGGCCAGACTCAGGGACAACAAACCCCTGGCAAACAAGAAGCCAGTTTTCTACTGGATTTTGCTGAATAATCTGTCTAGGGACAATACACAGGGCCTTGCTCTGGGAGTGGCTTACAGAGGGGCAGCCCTACAAAAGCCCAGATGTGGTGAACAGCTGTAGGATTCAGTTCACTTACAGCTTACGACTTTGTTTTCAGCTTAAGCTGGAGCAAACCCAAGTCATTTGTCAGCAAAACGTAAACCACTGTCTTGCCACATTTGCAGGCACATGTTTTCACCAATACCATGCTGCTCCTGTGCCTTCCTCCACGGTGTTGCATGGAACTTTTTAACCCATGCAGGGCCAAATAAGATTTCCTCCCTTTACTCTCCTCTCCCTCCAGACTTGCAAGACCTAATGGGAGAGGACCAGCTTAAACATGAATCCTTGGGGTAAGAGCTGCACTTCCAGTTGGCAGTCAGGCTATGTGACTCTGGATAACACTCTCTCCTGTGCTAGAAGGATCACATGCTGAGGGACTGTATGACTAAACTTAATAACTGGCTTTTAAAATGCTCCCCCGAACCTTCTCAAAGGGCAGGAATTGATACATTAAAACTTAATAGCTCTTTGCGAGGCATTGCATTTCATAATCAAAACCTCCTTACAATTTTCATTTAAAAATGAAATCGTTGATCCAACAAACCATAACAGTCATAAATTGAGTCTGGAAATAAATACTGATGCATAAAAACCTACTTATTAATATTCTGATGAGTGTGAGACCTATTTGAATAAAAAAAAACCCAAAAAAACAAGGCACATCACAAATTAAAAAAGACCCACCTCATAACAACAAAAAACCCTATTGACTTTCGTGGGAGGACTTCCAAATGTCTTAGAAAGTTATCACAAAGGTGACTATTAATGGCAAAGGTGACTTATCAAAATTGGAGAACCTGTTTCTTTTTGCCACTGAGGAAGGGAAAAAATATAGGAAAAAAAAAGATTCCAGAAAAGGCTTCACCACACCCTGTAGGGAAAACACACACAAAACAAAAAAGCAACCCTACAGGTTTTTATACTATTGAAATAGAGATCTTGACTGCAGCAAACCCTTTAACAGGATGCCTGGAGACAAGAAAGCAAGAAATATTTTCTCACTATTGTCAGGACCAGCCTTTTTAAACACTACTTATGAGAAGCTAAGCTTGGCTACCCAGTGAGGTTCTCCTCTCAGGATGCCTCTAGCACAGCCCAGCCCCCTTTGCTGGAGAGCTGTACCATGCCTTTCTGTACTAATAAGACTCTGGCAAAACACTGTGCTACAGAGAATCTATGGGAATTCATTTCCTGTCCTTCTTCTACAAAAAGCTCAGGGCTGTTACACATTTCACCTTTCCCACCTGAACTAGCAGGTTCTGGATCAGCAGCAATGGCTGGAAATAGCACAAATGCAAATCAGACACAGCCACAGTACTTTGACATAACAGCCAAGGAAGAGGAGCAAACTCCATGAAGTGGAGTCAAAGGCACCCATCTACTGACAAAAGATGCTGTCATGGGAGATGTTTGACTTGTGGGATGCCGAATTTAGGATGATGTCAGAAAGACACTGAAGCTCACTATCCTACACCTGCAACTATCACCCCTTGTTGCTCACTCATGTAGGCACCAATGATATTGCCATGGTAGACCTTGAAACCATGAAGAATTGCTACAGAGCTCTGTAGTAAAGGCTGGAGTCCAGGCAATGCTCTCCTTGATCCTAAATGCAAAAGGGAAAGGCAGAGGTAGGAGTGGACATGCTAGTACATGTCTGCCTGCATGACTGGTATCCCGGGCACCAACATGGCTTTTATGACCATGGGACTCTCTTGAGCAATAGAAGCTATGGGAGAGATCCACCTAACAAAACAGAACAATGCAGAACTGTTGCCCTCTACATGAAAGGACCACTCAAATGCATGGAGATCATTTACGGGATGGACGGTAGCCTGGGTTAATGCTTGTGAATTGGCATTACAAGAGAGACCAATAAAGGTGGCACTGTGATGGCAGGTTATTGCAGACCGCACAGTGAAGAAGTTGATGAGGTCTTCTCTAAACAACTCTAGGAAGTCTTCAGACCACAGACCCTAGTTCTCAAGGGAGACTTGAACCTCTCTGAAGCTTGAAGAGGGAAAGGCAGCCCAAAGGAGACTTTTGGAGGGTGGCAGGGACAACTTCTTAACATAAATGCTAGATAGACCACAAGGGATGACACTGTCATAGTAGTAGTGGTACTTAAGGATGCTGTGCTAAGTCTTAGTGAGATGAATTAGCATCCAGTAGTAAGTATATATAAAAAATCCTATCTCATATATATATGTACACAGATCTATAACATTACAGTTCACATACACATTGCATGCTTCTTGCCTTCAAATAACTTCCATGTCTGTTCTAGAAATGTGGTTTAAATCATGTGCATGGGTACACAGAGAGGAAGAGATTCTTAAACTGAGTGTAAAATCTGGACACATTCTTTTTAAAAAAGCTGACATCCTGTATTCCAAATATACCAACAAATCAGACCATGCCACACAGTAAAAGGAAAACCTCTATTCAATATTCAGTCGTGTAACTTCAGTTTGGAATAAAAAACTATCCCCTCTTCAAGGCCTCAAAACCAGCTGTTAGTGCAAGTGTTGCTTTAAAATCAGGGGAGGTCACTAACATCAAACACACTACATCTTCTGTAACATATTGAGCCCTCATTTCTAGAAAACACATCTCTTAAGCATTACCTGAAGTAATTTAACTGTGGAGTTCAAGTAGTTTAAATTAGCCAAGTCCCCAAATAGACTTTCACACCCTGTAATCATGACACTGAGTATCAGAGGGTTCTCAGGGTTGGTAATCTACATAATTTCCCACTTGTAGTCAAGAAACTCAGACCTTATTTGAAGTAGCTCTTATTATTATTGGCATTTCTTTAAAAGAACACCTTTTTGCCAACAGGCATAAAAAACCCTAGCTAATGTTTTCATATGTTAAGCCAAGCAACACATGTTCATTTGACAGCAACTGCTTCTCTTTTGAGGTGTCTTCACAAACTAAAGTGACTTGCCTCTGGAGAACAAGGCATGAAACAGATCCAAAACACACAACCATGTGCTGCGTCAGCAGTTACCTGGTGGGAACGAGTGCAGACCCTGCAATGGGAGCCTTGTAAACCAGCTGTTCAGAAAATGCACCCATAGCAGCTCTGCCACAGTGCTAGAAACCACCCACTACACTATCTGCAGAACCTGCAACCTCCTGCTTTTCAGCAGTTCCTAAGAAATGCCAACATGTTTTCAGGAGATTTATTTTCACTATAGTGGTGTCCAGGTTTGCATCAGAAACACTGATGGTGTCACAAGGCAATAGGAGATTGTACAATCAGACAGACAATACTGGGACAGACAATGCCAGTTCCTGCTCAGCTTTCTCAATTCCAGTTTCAAATACTGGAATTTCATGGATATTTCTAATTATACATCAGCCCTCTGAATTACTTCTCCAACATTAAGGGATTTGTTAGCTGACCAGAATGCAAGAGATGAAGCAGATTTAAGAACAGCCAGAAGAAATACCAAAACTGCATTAATTACAGATTTACTTGGGAAAGAAAGAAAATATGTGAAGAGCTCATTTTCACACTAAGCTAACTGAGAGATGTGCGTATTTCAGTGTGGACCCACTTTTTTCCTGTTGAGAGACTGTCAGTCAAAGTCCTTCATAAACACCACCATGAATCAAGGAAAGAATAAACCTGTAGTTTCAATTGTTCAGTAGGATTTTTGTTGGTGTTGCTGAGTCTAAAGGCAGGCTCTAAGGAAAACGAAGACCTAAATGAAGAATTTTTTTTCGAAATAGACAGACACCTTTGAAAGTAAGGGAGACAAATTGTAGGGCCCACAGGAAAACTCAGCTCTTTCCCCACAAAAGGGAACAATGCATTTTTGTGCAATGGAAGCGGATTTTATCAGTCGACTTTGGAAGAGCACACAGTTATCTCTTACACCAGGGCACTGAGAGGAGAGGTAGCAGGGCTTTAGGGCCTTACTCCATGGAAGGGATCCTCTGAAGACAGTACTGACTGGAAGCATTTCCTGTCCTTTCTCATGTCCTAAAGGATTAGTTCCTACACCCTTCACACCCTCTGCTAGAGATGATCACTCTTTCCATGGAAATGCTTTTTTCAGTATTTCGCAGACCCAGGATATAGACAGCATATAGACAGCTCAACAGACACAGATGAGGGTGAAGATCAACAGCAAAGTCCTCTGCTTATACTGCTGATGTGTCCTTGCACCACAGTCCATCATCAGCTGTGCTGCATGGAAGCAACCCAANGGGGGGGGAGTGGGAGGAAACAGGCTGGAACAATTCTGTGAAAAACTATTAAAAGAGTACCAAGGAAGGGTGTGTGTCTGTGTGGTTTTGTCTCACACACATATACAAACAGATATGGGACAAAAATTTTGTCCCAAGTTTGAGTTGGTGGTGAACTTCAGTGGGGACAAAGGAGAAGTCAGAGAAGCTGGAAATTCCCCTTCTGCTTTTGCTGATGAAGGATACAGAAGGTTGTCAAATTCCTCCTTCTGCAAGTACCACCACATAAATGGCCTTTCAGCTCACAATGCTTCACGAATCATAGAATCTTCATAAAAAAAAACGATCTCTAAGATCACCAAGTGCAACCGTTAACCCAGCACCACCATGTTCACCACTAAACCATATGCCCACGTGCCACACCCACACGTGTTTTGAATATTTCCAGGGACTGTAATTTTACAACATCCTTGGGCCATTGGTTCCAAAGTCTGATAACCCTTTCAGTGAAGAAATTATTCCTAATATCTAATCTAAAACTCATCTGGTGCAACTCGAGGCCATTTCCTCTTGTCCTGTCACTTGTTACCTGGGAGAAGAGTCTGACAATCCAACGCGTTATCTCCTCATCCAAGTCCATATTCATGTATCATGCTGGAAGAGCACTCTAATCTAACTAGACTGTGAGAAGGCCAACAGACCCTTTTACACCATTACTCTGACTTAGTTCTCTGTTGATGACTGCATTTGTTGTATATTGAGGTTCTTCAGGAAGCATCAGTTGGATGTTGTCTGCATTAACTCCTCATAGCACCAAGTTTTGTTGTCAGGCATAACCACATGATTGCTGTGCTCCATCCATCAAGGTCTAAAGTGAGGTGAGATCAGTGATCATCTTCTCTAAAATAATCTGTCCTCTTAACATTCAGAGGGAAAATTGTGGTGACCAGCCATGACAAGTCCTCTTGGATCCCATGACCACATACCAGAACTAAACATGCACATGACAGCACAGGCATAGGTTTGAAGTACACACTTCCCTGACCATGTTCTTACCCAACTTATTCAAGCACAGACCAAGAGAAAAGATTTGCCATAATGCAAGTCACAGGCACTCGTCACAACTCATGGTCAGACACCATCTTCCAGCTTCAGTTACATCCTCTGGAGAAACGATTGCCTTCAGTACAGTGCTTATCCAGACTCCTGTGGAGGTTACCAACCTTCAGAGCTTCCAGCAGAGCCATTTGAATGATGTTCCTTTGCCCATTTCTGTCAGCCAGCTGTCTGAAGACTTATTAAACTGTTCAAGCTATCCCTGCTACTTCTGACCAGCTGACAGAGTTGTGGTCTGAGGAGGAGCTGTGATCTGTCCAACAGCTCTTGATGTCAACACTTGTGTCTTGGAAGATGAGAGAAGAGTAAAAGCAAAAGTAGTTGTCCGCTTCAAGCTGTAATGGAACAACTGCAAAATCAAAGAACTGCAGTGCAGGAAAACTCTGAATTGCCTGTGTGTTCAGACAGCAACTGAGGCATGACACCTTCCCTAGCACAGCATGAGGAAGGTCTGGAAGAAATGAACTTATACAAATTTCCTCAGGTACACCACAAACATATGAGTGGTTGTGGAACCTGCCCTTTCTGCTTGGAAGGGTTCAGGGGGAAAAAAAGGGTAGAGAAAAAAGAGATATTAAAGGGCAAAAGGAGTAGAACCTGAATAGTTCTGTATAGTAGTCCTATCATAAGCAACTTCCCCTAAAAATCCCCCAAAACTGCTTCTGGAACAATCCTGTTCTCTCTCTAAATACTTGTATTTCTTAAAGCAACACACCTAGGCCCTCAAAAGAGAAAAAACTGCTGGTGCCACAAAGTAAGTACTGGAGTGGTAAGGTAGTGGATAAAAACAAGCATATGCACTGGGAGAGAAAGTGTTCAAGGCTTAGAACCTGGAGAAGGTCATAAGAGACAGTGGCACATAACCAAAGAAATGATAAATGGATTTGGCAACTGCATTAACTTCTTCGCAGTAAACCCCTGTGAAGAACTCTTGCTGGCTTTTATTACCATGTGTGCACAAATCCAAAACACACATGTGCTGATTCAATCCACAACTACAGTGCTTTTAAGTGTCTGCTTTTGCTCAGGTCTGAAAAACAATTCTCTTTACCCAGCAGTTCTTTCCAGCCTTTAAACTTGGTGCACAGAGAGCACCAAGTCCTGAAATGGGTGAAAAACTTTTGGGGAATGAGCACTTCAAAGTTAAGGCTGGTTTCTCACATGTCATTACAGAAGTCAGTCCACACAGCATGACGAGTAAGTGCACGGCTCCTCTGCTCCCCTATTCCGTGGTTTCAGTTTTAAATGGATGCCTTCAACTATAAATGTGTAATGGGTTTGAAAAATAATCTTATCCAGGATGAACGGAAAACCAAAATCAACTTTGGAAAATGAGGGGTTCTGCTAAAAATAACTGTGGTATTTCTGGTTTTGCAAAACCCAGTATTTTCAAATAAATTGGGGGGGGTAATGTATCTCAGTGGCCTCTCCCTGAGCTTGAAAACAGATAGCAACAGTCTCCTGCTTGTTACGATCAAAACCAGCAGAATGAAATCACTAAGTGTAGACAGTTTAACTGTTCCATGATGAGTTTACCAATGGCACTGACAAAACAGGCAAGAATCACACCAAGTATAGTCTGCTGCTCTTTGGAAGAGCTATAAGGAACTGCTGAGAAATGGAAGAGGAGGCAACTGGAAAGGCAGGAGAACTGGAAAAGGCTGAGGAGGGAACCAGAGTAGCAGTGATTTTCCCTTCTGAAGCCTCAGGGGAACTACTAGAGAAATGGGGAACTTAAAGTTGTTAAACTGTTAGGAGAGTATAGCAACAGAAGAAGTAATAGCTTTCTCCTCTGAGCACTTGTAATAAGAGTGAATAAAAAAACTTATAGGCATCTATTAGGAAGGCAAAATACACAGTGAATAGGCAGCAGTTAGTCCTCAAACGTGGGCCACGAATAACAGCACAGCACTACCTCCCCAAACATCTGCATCCTGGAAGAGACCATGGCATGCCACCCAGCTTCCACAGCAGGGGGGGAAAATTGCTTGCTTTCCTCCTTCTTGTTTGTTTCTTTTTTATTTCACTCTGTAGTTTTGTCAAACTCAGAAACTGCCAAAACCTGGGAACTTTCAAAATGAAACTTGGAAGTTTAAGAACAAACAGGAGAATGGTTTGATCTCCACAGTATAACTGTTATACAAACTTGCATTTTGGGCACCCTAAAAAAAAAATTATTGGCTCCAGAAGGGTGAGTTAAAAATGAAATCTCATAGCTTGATAGTTGAAGCACGACAGTTTGACTGGTAATGGAATAGCAAAAAATGGCTTTTTGAAAACATTTGTTCAATGAGTCACATGGAGAGAAAGAGCAAGGCCTGTTTTTTTGTAAATAGTATTTGGTAGCAAATATTAAAAAAAGTCAAATACCTAATCTTTTATTTGAAGAGAGGAACAGCTGGTATGTTTTAGTAAAGATAAACATTCAGAGACTATCTTTGCTGTTTAAGACCTGATCTTTTTTAATAGGTTTTTCTGAAATTTGCCAATGCCTTACTCAGCAGCAGAAAAAGAAACTGCTGCTAAGCATCAATTAATTAATTCTCAAGTTCCAAGAACATAAAATATCAAATATATTTTTTTGAATTACATACACATGGATAGGAATTGTGATACAGCTGTCAGGGGGAAAAAAAAGAAAGAAAGCGAAAAGGAAAACACTGCAAGACTTCCTCTTTATTTTAGGGCTTTTTTTCAGAAAAATGTTAAAACAACACACACACACAAGAAAAAAAAAAACCCAAAAAACAAACACCCTGCTAATAGCTGAGCTGTCACACCTTTTGGAGGAGAGGTACAAAACGGACATTTTGAAACAGAAGACTTCCTAGACACAGATTGTGTTTTCCACATCAACTGCAACTTTTCTTTTTGTAATGTATACCATGGTTTGAAAATGTCAGTTGAAGGGTTATGCAAGCTTCTGCTATGAAACAGAAACTGGAAGGTGCTTCCACATTTATCTCTAAATTAAGATGAAGCCAAGAGATGAAATATATTCTAATTAATGGAAATTTTAAAAAGCCCTCTTTTCAGACATTGTTGTACAGTGGCTTCCTTCTATGATCAGCTTTATATTCTTGATTGAAAATCGCAGCTTGTTTTTTACTGCTGATCAAAACCATACCCACAAAGGTCCCCCATGTTCACACACTAATCAAGATGCCAGTCTTTAGTGCCAATATCAAAGTTGTTACCATGAATGGTTCCTATGCACTACATGGCTGGTGGCTTTTTGAAGCTGGCTCAATGAATCCTGCTCATTTGTTTTGTTCCCCTTGGAGGTTATACATGCCTCTGTTACAGGTATGCTATGTGCTTTCTTGGAATGTACAACCCAAGTAGCCAATAATAGGGACTCCAGTAGTAAGGGTCCTTACCCCCTCATTCAAGCCAGAAGTCCAGATCTTGCACCTCTGCACACTGAGAGCCAAGCAGAGGTCCCTGCCTGCCTTGTGTCCCTTGTTCTTTACAGTCTTCTTTCTGCAGAAGCCTGTCACGGTTTGGTTCACATCCGTGCTTCATGACTCCTGCTGGAAAGCATAGGGTCCAAATGAAGAGTGTAATGCAATAGTAGTGTGAGCAGCTGCTTCCTACCATGTGCTTGCCAGCAGATATAGGTGAGGAAGCCAAGAATGTGTGTGTATAGAGGCACATATGTGCCTCTCCTTTCTATTGTCCTCCTTGGCCAGCTAGGTCAGAAGTCAGCAGCAGGGGTGCCAGCAGGGTTTGATTGGGGTGCAGCCGAATCAGGGGCTTGAGGCCAAGGGATCTTCAAGAGATAGCATTTCCTGGCTCCTGTGGGGTTTGCCTGGAGACAAGGCATGATGGCCTCCAACAGCATGGTGTCTCTTCAAGGGATAAGATTTCTCAACTGTTGAGTTTACAGGCATAGCCTTTAGAGGTCAGCCTCCCATTTGAGAAAGCAAAACCTGGCATAGCCCTCTGAAGAGACTGCCAACCTACAGCTGCTAATTTATGAATTACTAGTTCATAAATGTAGAGCTTCGATGAGAAAAGCAGCACAGATTTTCTCCTTCTGACAAGCAGAACCAATACAGCAGAGAGTTAGAGGAGTTATGAGACACACCCTCCTTCCCAGTCTCCAGCACTCATGTGGTTTTTAAATCTCTTCTCTACTAGGATTCAGAGGCACCACTCAGCTGCCTGCCCTGCTAGACTTAGGACTACTGCAGCACCTCATGAATATCAATCCTCTCCCATCCTATTCACCCTCATCAAATGAACATCAAAGCCTCTCCTGAAGTGTTTGGGAGGGAAAGCTAACATTTACTGTATATTAGATGTGAGCTGGATACACCTCTGTTCACCTTTGCTTTTACATACAAGTCAGAAGGTTGAATCATACTGGGACAGGACTGACCTACTCAGGTTTTGCTCATTATTGAGGTTGCCCAGTAATTCTTACTAAGCCAGACTCTTAAAGATTCTGGCTCACCAGGTTGCAGAGAAGCCTCAGTGTTTCTGAAAATCTCATTAGGCATCTAGCTGTAATATGAACCCACAGCCTTAGCATACAAATATTTGACCTTTCATTACTAGACCTATGTTCTGCAGAAGAGATGCTGCTGTGAAAGCTTTGCCCTGTGGTCTGTGAACTATTCTCAAATAGCTACACTACACATCCTGAGGTGCCAAGAAACTTCTGTACTGCAAGGAAGAAAGGACAAGACATGAGATATGTTAAAGAGGGTTCCTTTCAGTTTCTGGTACTTCAGATCAGACATGCTATCATTCTGAGTTCAGCAAAAAATGGATGCTTCCTGGATCTTAGACCCAGTCATTCAGAATTAGCTGCATGCCTTGGTACAAAACTGAGGCATAGCCAGTCTCTCTGCCAGCAGCTGATTAAGCCTCAAGGATGGAGGGAAAGAAGGGAGAAAGGAATAGGCTGGATTCTTGCCTTGTCTGCCAGACTTCTCCCTAAGACTGAAAACTTGAGTTTTAAGGAATGAGTTTTCTTACAAGTACATTTTTAAGACAGAGTACAGCAAATGCTAGCCCCTAGCTCTGCAGCAGCAGCTTCTGCTAGAGCAGATGTAGGGATCATAAAACCAAGGGAGGGGAAAAAAATAAATAAGAATCTTGATTCCTTACATTCTTGGTTCCTACAAGGCAGTGTAAGAGAGCACAACAAGATACTGATATTTTTCATGCTAAAGGCAAATAAACTACCCCAGACACTGACTCCTTAAACACTCAGGTCAGATTATAAGCACAACTTCCTCATCACTTGTACAAGCCCCCAATTTTTAACAGTTTATTTAAAACCTGTGTGCTAGATTTGTGCCTTCTGCACAGCAAGCTCTAGTTGCAGCCCAAAGTGACTCTTACTACCAGACTATAAACCCCAGAAAATAGGGCTAAGGGTTCATTATGAACTTGGTGACAGACTCCTAATTATAGTGGTGCTATCAAGCATGATAAAGGCTGGTTGGTTTTATTATAGCCTCATCCAAAGACTTGTTGGATACTGGATTAGCTCATCTTTTCACTCCTGTTGAACTGCCATATGTTTCTTTTTCTCCTTTATGTAGCATTTGGCAGGAGTTATTTGTCAGCATTCAGAAAACGAAAACATGTCTGCAGAAACTTCAATTCTAGTTCTTTCCATGCAAAGTTTCTCGTTTTACTTGATAAAGCCTTAGAAAATGCATTTTCATGTCTAAAGCAAAACTGGATAAGACAAGGTTGCTATTAAAACATGAAATACAGACACTCTTAGACTATCCTGATGGCAATACCGCAGTATAACATTTCAGTATACTTAAAAGAAACAGATCGCTCCACAAAAAGCTGTCTCTTTCTCCCTCCCCTTCTGCATCAATTCTGCACAATTTCATATCCACTTCAAATATCTGCAAGTAAATCAGAGCAAAATGCAGCATTTTACTAACAGATTTGATTATTTATTCATCACTACCATCTACTGTATTGTTATAAAGATCCAAGTTACACAAAATAAGTCACAGGAACAAAAATAATATTGATGCAAGGGCTTTTACAAAAGACTCTTGTTTGTCAGCTATAAACTCACTGAATGTCACAAACTTAGCTACTGCACCATAGGAGAAAGGATTTAATTGCTTCTTCTAATCCCAGAAATCAGAAAGTTGGAAAGAACTAAGCAGCACATGTATGAAGACAAACATGAAAACCAGAACAGTACCTTAGCTGAACAGGAAAGAGCCCCAACAGTCATTTCATGACTTCACAGGCTCCAGTGCAGAACTGAAGCATGGGAAGAACTTCAAAGAGATCGCCAGAGTAGAGGCAGATTACACCTCAACTGCTCTACAAAACATGCTCAGCAGTGATGGGGCAGGTGGCACCACCAGCCTCAAATATGGTGCAGAGTTCAGCAACAAATGAGGATTTTGCTGACCAACGTGATTTGAATCAGCAGTGATTTGAATCAGCCACGCTCAGGGCATCACTTCCCACTGCCCTCCCTCCCCTTCCTCAGCTGCTTCTTCAGTGAGAGCATTTCTGCTAAGGCAAGCAAGATATTCTTCTGTAGGCATCTCCCGTGAGTGACATACTCTCCCAAAAAATGTCACGGGCTCATGTTCAGATGGAAAAAAATAGTTCAGTTCAGAGCTAAAAAAGAAAAGACCTTGAAAGGCCCCAGAAAGGGACCTAGGGGCAAGATAATAAGAACTAATAGAGCACTTGTGAAAAAAGGAAGGTCACCTATCACAGCTGCTATTCAGCTCTAAGTGATGGGTCATTAAAGGAGTCTCATCCACCTTCAGACTGAGAATGGTTTTACAAAACACACACACACAAAAGGGATAAACCACTTTGCATCATTTCTTTTAAACTACATGTTTTTGACAGCCTTTTGAGTTATATTCCGTTATACCTTTTTTTTTTCTCCCATAATTTCCTCTATCGGTGTGGGCTTCTCATGCCAGCCAGAGAACCAGAAGAAACACTGCCAGTTAAAAAATGACGATAAAAATACAAAATTGCCTTAGGTTTAAAGTGTCTTAACCTGATATCATTACACACCGAGAAGGTGCATAATAAAGGTATGAGCTTTAATTAAATTTTCAAATGTTATTTTTTAAATTTAAGTGCAGTCTTTCTGCAGCCATGACCCATCACCATCTGAAAGTCCACGTGTTTTGACAGCCGAACCCCAGCATAACCCAGTTTGCCTGAAAATAAATAGTATAATTGATTTCATGATTCCATGAGCCCTTTGGTGTAGGCTTTTGGCTGTCCTACCATTTGCAGCTGTAGATATGTAGTAGATAAAGATTAGGGCTTGTATGTCAGCCCAGAGATGCTGAGGCTGCTGATATTAGGAGCTCTGCAAAACAAGCTATGAGATGCTCCTGCAATTTCCATGTAAGTAGGCCAAAAGAAAACTGATGGATAAGGCAATTTTGATGGCTAGACTGGAGATACTGTAACCTAACCAGTGGGTTGGCAGAATAGTTAAAAGCAGAGACAGATTTCCTTGTTTGGCTAAAGGTGCTTAAGTGTTTTCCCTTCTCTTCCCCCTCCAGCCACTGGCAGTGGGTCTCTTCAGGGATGGACTGAAGTCTCACCAGCACCTGCAGTAACATGCAGGCAGGAGTAGAACTCAGCTTCAGCAGTTTCTTTATAGAAAAGCAAAGAATAACTAAAGAGCCACAGGTTACTGGGGAAAACCCTACAACGAACAAGAACAAAAGCAATTCAGTTTTGCTTGCCTGCAGTGTTCTATGATAAGTAATCTGATTTCTGCAGCTATATCAAAAAAAAAAAAAAAAGCCATTGACAAGCACTATTAACAGATTTGATTTTTTGTCTTGCATTTTGTAGCTTAATGGATGATAGTTACTAGTACTGTATTAAGCTAACAGATACCATGAACAGTGTATAGGTGCCTACACCTCTATTGCGTATAGAGACCCTACCTGTATTGCACATGTCTATCACACACACCTTAAAGCTTCCCAAAACACACAAAATTCATTCTTTCAGACACTATTGCGTTCTGCTCCATTGAAATTTTTCAGTCCTCTCCTCTGTATAGCCTGGGCTTAGCCAAGAGCCATAGATGGACACCATGTGCCCCAAGTGCCTACACGCAGACCAGGTTCCCTGGACTGGATAGGAACCGGCTTCCCTGCTGTGAGGACCAGACTTGCACAGCCCACAGGAATCACCTCTGTGGGCAAATTAGCTGCTATGAATTAAAGACCTGCTAGCTGGTGTTAACTGAAATGTATTGAGGACTTGCACTTCGGTCTATTTTGGCCAATTTTCACAGAAAAAGCACAAGCATCTCTGTCAGTGGGCTCCCCTCTCTTGCTAAATCCTGCCTCTGAGCTGTTAAAAGAAAAGGTCATGTAAATTTAATAGGACTAACAAGATATTTTCTCAGTCCTCTTTCTTAGAAACAGCTGAGTTGCTCTGGCTAAATGCTGGTTTTTCATTTTAAATGATAATAACAATATTCAGCAAGAGGCAGACATCGAGTTAAAGAAATCTCAGTGCAAGCTGTTGAAATTTGGCAAACTTGTAAGCGGCTGAAAATAGAGTCTTATAATGGGAAGTGTCAAACAACCTTGATAATAGGCAGCATTACCAGTCTGCTCTGTAATTCTAAATTATGTTTTATTACAGTGTTAAATATGCTTGAGCTCCGTTTACCAGTTCCACCATTGCCAGCCCAAGAGCAGCTGCTGGCCGGTGGCAAATTAACAAGTTGTAGTTTTCCTGGTGTAGACAAGAGGGTAGCTGTTTCTGGCTTTCAGCAGTTGGAGCAGGTTCATCTCAGCGGTTTTTGTAGAGCTGAGTGTGTTGGCATATGGCCATTAACACATTTCTCAGGTGGCTCCCTGCAATAATAAGGTAGCCTGAACATACGCAAGTAAGTTCAAGTTAAGATTTTTCCGGAAGGTGATGCAGATGTAGTCACCAGGTGATCTTGAAGAAAGTACTACAAAATACACACATCCCAGAATTCTTGCTGTTTTGGAAAATAAATTAAAACTCAAGTGAACATTCAGGAAGCCTAGGGCCTTTACTGTGTCTCAGGATAAGGTTTATATGGCCAAGTTCATAAAGGTATCCAGGGACCTTTTTTCTGCTACCCTAAAAAGTGTCTGCTTCTGTATTTTATTCAGGAGAACCAATATCCATTACAGCGCCAAACCGTGAAGAACATCAATCTTTTTCCTGCAAAAGATGAGCCATATGATTTCCCAGCCTAAAAGACTGTCACTCTGTAAGAATTGAGGAGTTTCAGCCGGTCTCTAATAAGCTTTTCAGAAAAATCATGCAAAGAGCCACTTTTTTAGCGTGACAGAGTTGCATGACACCAACAAATCTTTCACCACTCAGGACCAGTCAGTCTGTAAAAAAGGCTGCCAGTTCTAAGATAGTCCAAAACTAAAACTACAGTTCACATTGTTCTATGGAATAAAAAAGGGAGGGCATGGACATGACAATCTGCCTGGGCTGCATGCCCTGGGGAAACCAGATTTTGGCCATCACAACAACCCTGGAAGCAAACCACCACCTTGGGTGTGCCAGAGCGCAGCTGCCCAGCACCAGTGGTACACTGGATAATGTTTCATGTGAGGATAGATCAGGAGAGCATGAAAGATAAGTAGTTGCTCGTCAGCGCTGGGCTGGGCACCCACTGGCACCTCTCCCGGATGAGTCACAGCAGGGAACTGAGGCAGCTGCTGGCACAGCATCAGGATGACACAAACACAGCTATATTCGCTGCTTCTTCTTATCCCCCAGTTACTCCCTCAGCCACCTTCAGACTTTATTCTTCCTTCCACAGATGGGACCCTGGGGGGCCAAGGCCAAGGCATGGGGATGATTTGGGGCCATGACACACAAGCTCCCAGAAGAACCAGGGTTCGACCACATTGTTCAACTTTCCATTTCTACGTCTCCGAAGTGAGACTAGCAATCCTCACTGGCATAGAGTTATAATGATACATTTTTGAATGCCCAAAGCATTCATATGTAACAGTAAATGATCCTGAGAAAGATTCTGTTAGCAATGCATAAACTCAAGAAGAATGCATTCAAGTCAACAGTGCTGCTCAACTTTTCACTCTGGAGATCTTTGAAGGTGCATCCCAGGGTAGTAGGACCAGCAATCACTGCAAATACAGGCAGGCACTGTCCCAAAGGTGGTGAACATAGGTTTCAGCACACTGTCACACGGGGCCAGGGGCCAGTTTCCAACTACTGGTAGTGCTGGCTCCTTTTTTGCCTGGTACGTGCACAGGTTGACATGAAAAGCAGGCACTGTACTTTTTTCAGAGATTAAATAATCTTTTGATCTTGAGAACAGAGGGCAGCATCTTCAGAGGCATCTTTTTCTGACGATCAAGCCCCTTTGAGGTATCTCAGAGAGGACATACTCAAAACACCTCAAATCTCAGGCTGTTTGGCTAATGTAGACTCGCGAACTCTTGCTTATATTCAGCAAAAATATGATTTGTTTCTTCATCGTCTCTTGCAACATTTCAGCTTTGATCAACATTTCCCCCATCCCAGGAGAAAAACTCCACTTCTCTGATTCCTTCCACAGGTGTTCCAAAAAGCAGCATCCTCCACCAACCAATTCATGCACCACTGGTGCCAAAGGACCAGTCGAACATCTTCGCAGCTTCAGAGACACTTTGTGCAGGACTCCTGTTGCCCATGAGAAAAGTATACTCTGAAAAACATCAGGGCATCCAGAACAGCTGAGATTTTAATTCTGAGCCCACCAGGGCCAAGCTGAAAAGTACCTGAACTCTCAAATGATCTGCTATGAAAGAGTGAGAAGAAAGGGAGAAACAAATTGCATTTTCATAGTAGGAGGTAATGGAGACAAAGAAATAGATACAACTTGGGTGAAAACCCAAGACTCACTTTCCCATGTGAAGGAAGCAGTAGAAAACAATTTTTACAAATTATACCACCATAATAGGAGAGAGACGCACTGGACCACTTCTTCTCAGGGACAGAGATGCAGCAGCTGGATTTCTCTATTAGATTCTAGGTAACTCTTCCACTTACAGTGACTGATGGCTACCATTTAGCTCTTCTCTGATTCTCACTTCTACCCTTCAGAAAACAATGTTATTAGAAAAATAGCCTTATGAGGCAGGGCAGCAAAAAAATTGCAGTCCTTCTAAAGAAAGGCTCTAACAAGTATCAAGTGCCATGTCTTAAGAAGTAGCTATACATTAAATCCTTTTTAAGCAACAAACGTGGCTTACGAAATTCCCACCTATACTACTCTATGCTTCTATGTCAGCTGTGCCCATTCTTGTACCCCACACTATTAATAGGCACCTGAGAAAACAGATTTAAAAGGAAAAAAAAAAAGACAAAAACAAAAAGTTGTTTATATTTTAATGTAAAATAACAAAATTATTTCAGTTGTCTCTGGCCATGCAAGCACTAAGAGCAACAGAAAAAGGTGGCAGACTCCTTAGGATGATCAGTAAAAAGGCAGTTAGGGCAAAGCTTAAGATACAGTTTGAAATGTGACCGGAACCTGGTACACCTGTGCCCCAGTTCTGCCTGTTTTCCTATAGCACTGGTACATACATGGCAGAGCAGTCACTCCAAAAAAACTCATCTTGCAGTGGTTTAATATGCAAGTATTCCTGGTAACTATGTCAGCAAAGCTAAAAATAAAATATAACTGTTAGTCACTTGGGCCCTGTCCAAAAGCCCGGACAACTCGTTGCAGGAAGTGTTTCTGAGAAGAAAGGACAACAGTAAATAATACCCAAGAACTCTCAAAGCTATGACTGCTGAGATGGTATTTCTGTTTTATATAACTTCTTTTCTATAATAGGATTTGTTATATATCTATATATTTATACATTTATATAAAATCTCATATATTTATACTTTTTATATCTCTATATATTTATATATACACCTTGGCCTCTTGATGTTGACAAGGATTTTTCCTCGCAAACTACTGTTTACTTCAAAGGAGCACTTTCATCAGTGGAGAAGAAACTGGTTCATGTAGAAAGGTGTAAGAAAAAGTGATTGTTCTGCAGGCAGGAGAAGAAATCGCTACTTGTCCCAGTTCTCTCCCTAAAGAAGTACACTGCAAATTGAGAGAGCTCTTATTTATAGGATATCCATCATGGATATCTCAAAAATATGCATGTTGCCACAGAGTGCTTTCTATATGAAATGCAGAAAGATTTGGGGGTCAAAGTGGGAGAGAGAGGGACATATGCCATTCCTCTGATATCAGAGGGAAGGGCCTGGCTACCGCTCTGTTAAGAAACTGAAGGGACTGAACAAGGGAGGGAATAAGGTGCTGCAACAAAACCTTGATGGACCATACCAGGAAATTTGGGCTGTTTTTCTGCCTGAGAAGAGAAAAGAGCAGAGGTAGCACAGGCAGCAGCTCCCGTGTTTTCTCCAGGCTGGGGAGCGCATGGCCACCTCCCAGCTCCCTCCATCCCTCCTCAAACTCCTTGCCCAGTCTGCAGTCTCTCTTCCCACTGCTCTGGCAAGGGCTCCTCTTTCTCTTTCCTTCCTTTGCCTTTGCTCCAAATTGCCAAGCATGTAAACAAAACAGAGAAGAGACGAACATGTCCACAAAGGAGAGTAGGGATCAGGGAGATCCTGTGCTATGTTAACAGACCACAAGTGTTTTATGTAAGAAGCACCTTTCTGATACTGTTGGAAAAATTATTAACTTTTTAAAATATGTATATGCAAGGATACCTAGTTTCCTTAGACAGCTTTCTACTCTGTTTCTCTCTCCTCTCCAACATACACATCACTAAACAAAACAAACAGCCATTAGCAGTGCTAGAACAGTAAGACTCAAATAGAAGAGGGAACAGAATGGTAAAGTTAAGATGCAAGAGCAAAATATCACAGAACCAACTGAAAGAGCACCACTATTCAGCTTTCTTTATGGCCAGCTGAAATCTGTTTCAAGATAAAAGACATTCAACAAGACTAAGTGATGCTAAGAGCAGGAGGGAAGACTTCAAAAGAACTTGCTTCATAAATATCCCGCAATACTGTAGGATATTACCCTCAAATTAAGTTAAAGCAAGTAATATCTTTGAGATTAAACTATGGTTGATTTGCAGGTGCCAATAGTCATTGAAAGGAAATCATGCCACCCTGACTGTGACTAGGTCACCATTACATTCTCATTAGGCACCTTCCAGAAAAATGGAGAAGCAAATGTTCCCAAAAGCTGCCATTAACACAGCATGGGCTGCTGGGCACATCTGTTTCAGGTGCCTCAATTTTTGGCAGAGGCTTCCCACTCACCAGCCTTCTGCTGGAAAACCTGAGCCTTTCAAGCACACTGAAACAGATACTCAGTATTACACCTGAGTTTTGGAAGTCAGCAGGTACCATTTTCTGAGAAAATCACAGAAAACATACATCATTTGTGAAAGTTAAGGCCAAACCATTTGCTCCCACAAGGAGTCACTGAGGTTGAAGACTGGATAAATACCACATTATAAAAATGTTACAGAAGACAAAGAATGCAGTGTTTTAGCAATATCTAGGGACTGCCAATAAGTTCACTGTGCGAACTGCAGGTCATTTAAGACATTGAGCAATAGAACCTAAACATTTATAGAAAATGAAGAATATACAGAATTAGGTACAGAATCCTCAGGAAAACCATCAAAATAGCTTTATGAAAATCAGACCTATAATCCCACCCAAAAAATGTCCCTGGCCTAACAAATTTGGTTAAAGAAAGCACATAGTGTCTTTCAGCAAACTAAGTATCTTAGAACCAAGCTCTTATAACTAAACAGCTCCGTTTAAGAGAGATGACACACAAATCAACAAAACAGATTAAATAGCTCATAATTCTCAACTACTGTCATTTGATCTTAGGTATACCAGCTCCCCGAGTCTTTATACCTGAGGTAAAAGTCTTCCAGGAATGTGAAAATACTGTTTAAGAAAGACAATGCTGGTATAAATCCATCATTCCATCAATTTTCATGTGACCTGAACAAAAGGACAAATCAAGTTCAAAGATATGATGATGTGGATCACAAGGTACAAGAGACTCAATTAAACAGCAGCGTTATTACTGTAACCAAACAAGAACACGCAGAAGGCAGACCCAAAATTTACTTCACAGTGTTGGAATGTAATTTGGAAGACAGTAATGTAGAAGATCATTAGAGTCACGGTGGTTTGCCCGCTAGCACAATCACTCCAGGGAAGTGGAGGGAGGGAGCAAATGTGATACTCCAACACACACAGAATCAAAGCACCATGTTTAAATCGTGAGATGTAATTACGTCATTTAACATCGAACTTCCTAAAGCGTATCTGCTTCTGACATCGACTGCTTGCATCTTTTGTCATTAAATCGGTAACAGTTCAGATGGGAGAGATAGGCTCTATTTAAGCGCCAGACTTAAAGAGAGACACTATAGTAAATCTATTTAAGCTAAGAGAAGGTAAAGAGAGCATGATAAAGAGGTGACGATCACTGTCTGTAAGTGTCAGCTTAGAGATGCTAAGTCTTTTTCTTAGAGCTGATTTGCTCAGAGAACACCAATCCACTGGATCGAAGCTGTTCTTAGGAACTTATCAGATTTTATAAGGTTGATAAAAAGTTTCTCAGGTCCCTGATGCTTTGAGCTATTCTGGCAGCTATCAGGCCAGGGCATCTTCATGTAAACCATCTCTGCTCTGCCTAAATTGGAACAGAATTTCCAAGTTCAGTCTTTCATCTCCCAAACAAGAAACTAAACTACCAGCTCCCCTACGTTCTCCTACCCACCAGAGCTCTTTCTCTTTGTGTACAAAAATGCCTTTTGCACAAGGAAGGAAGGAAGGAAATGGAAAGGACAGACTGATGGGGTGGATTTGTGTCGCATGCAATCAGTTTCCCATCTTAGGCTGCAGGTACTCCCCAAGCCCAAGCACCCCTACAGTTCATAGATGAAATCTTTGAGGAAAGACTACTGTCTACTCCAGAGTCAATTTTCTTCACAGAAAAATTAAAGCAAAGCAACATTAGGGGCTCACCTGCACCTGAAGAGAGGAAAGAATACAAAGCGCCTTTTCAAAGTGCCTCAGAATTAACCACTACAGACTGTTTGATCTTTCCAGTCAGCCTCTTACCTTTTGCTTAGGGATCAACTGCTTCCACAGGTCCCTCTGACCTTCATAATAAGTGCAGGAGCTTGTTTCCATCAAGACCTAACCCCAACTCTCTTCCAGAGCCAGAACAAGAGCCCCCTTTTTGGGTGAACGGTCTTTCTTCTTGCTCTGACCTTCCTTCCCTCACAACGTCTACTCATATCTGAGATGCATCAGGAAAAATGAAAATGTAACTTATTTCAGGAATATTTGAGAAGCATTCAGAAAACATTCAACAGGCATAGTAGAGTAATACACTGCAACTAAGTTGTGTCTTTAGCTTCCAAGTCTGATCCTTACTGGAACATGGCACAGAATTTTTAATTATACTGCTACTATGAAGTGGTAATGAGAATTAGTTGATGACTCAGAATAATAATTACTAGGTGGTGCTATCATGAAGGTACAATTTTAGAAGCCAAGCAGGTGTTACTTTCCTGAATGATTCAAAAATCACAAGCAGGCAATCCTCCAGCTAATTACACACGGAAGCTATGCTCATCTGAAATGCTTTTTTCACGTGTCCAAACGGGGCAGAGAAGGAAGTTTTTCCTTAATGCCACTAAGCTGATTGGTTATCAGTGTTCAAAAACAATTCCCCGAGTCCAAAGTTGGCTTTTTCATGATGTGTCAAGCATCTGTCTATTAAAAAGGCTACGTTGCCTTTGCTTGCAGAAAGAAACATTTCAGGCTCCTTCCCCTAAACATCCCATAGCCTTCATTTCAGAGTGTCGGTCATTTTGCATCAGTAGCACCAGCAAGAAATGCCTACTTGCAATTACAGCATAGAAGCTCTTACATTGCAGGGTCTGTAATAAACAAATAAAAATAAATATATACAAAAATACACTAAAAAACATTTAAAAGGGTGTTCTTTTTTAAGTAGGGGAGTACATATATGAAAACAGTAAGTAAACCTGGAAACTCTGCAGAACAATCTTGTAGCACTGAGTTCTGGTAACTTGTTGGAAACAAACTGTCATAAAAGGCTTTTTCTTTTTTCCTGAATTGTTCTCCAGGTCACCTCACTGCACCACAAATTTAATCATGAGAAGGTTTCAACGTTTCAATTTCTAATGAAAAGCCAGCTGACAGGGGATGTATCTATGACATTTGTACTACAGAGGATTTCAAAATGAGACTGTTTGCGACAGCAATTCAAAAGTAGTGAACCTCCCAACTCCCTTCTCCCCTGAGTGCTTCAGTAGTTCTTTATTCAATCACTCCTGAAATAGGTGTATTGTGGAATTACATGGTATTTGCTATGGGAATGACAGATAGCTGATGAGGTGTGTTTTTTAAAAAACCCACAACTTTTCCTTTTGCATATTGTATCTTAAGTCCTCCCCAACATCACTGCTATTTAAACAATTCAATTAAAACTTTGGGTGATATCATGCTCTTAATTTCTTTCTTGATTAACTGGCATACAAAATGAAGATGATTGGAAAGTCCTTCCCCCATGATATGGCAAATATTTTTTGTAAGGGGCTTGCAGGGAGTTGGTGACAGAGGCAAGAAACAACAAAACCCTGGGCGTGTTGGGCTGCCAGTTGTGACGTGGGCTGGTGGAGGAATCCTGCCCTTCACCACAGGCATGCCCGTGGTGACTAATGCTTTCACACCCTGCAGCATGGGAGCACACTCACCCCATGGTTATGTCATTCTTAAAGCATCTGATGGCAATTTAGAAACACAGACCTAAAAACCAGGCAGGCACGTACTTAGTAGGTCTCTGTACAGAAAAGCAGTGGTGCAATAACAAGTAAGAAAAATAAATTATATTTATCCCTTTTAAATTTGAGCGGGGGGGGGATATTACCTGTTTACTACCTTGCTTAGAACACCAGAAAAAAAAGATGAACTATCCCCTGTTACATCTGGCAGTAGAGCAACACAGAAGAGATGTTTGCACCGGTAGATAGATGAGCTTCATTACTTTGGAACTAGTTTCATATACAGCAATGCTGTACCGATTTAAGGTCTTTAATAAAGCAGATTTCTTCATCTATTATCACTGCAAGCAACCTCCACTATCAGACATATGTTTAAGTTATCATATCAGGGGTGCTGCCCTCACAGATGACATGCCCAATTAACCTGCCCCAACTACAAGGCAAATTTCTTTCTGACCTCCTCCACCTCCCTCATGTGCACACCACCTCAGAGCTCCTTAGCGGGCTCCTCCACTCACTCTTGCCAAGGAACCCATGTCTCAGTGCTCAGCTCTGGAACCACCAGCACAGAACTGCAAAGCTATTTATTACTGTGTCTAGTTTAAAGATAGCAACTTTTTATGAAATTAATCACATTTTATTCTCTTGGGCACCACTGGAACATTTTGAAGTGCACTCAAATTGTAGGGTGTAATTCAGGAACTGTAATTACATTCATTAAAGATATTTAAATGTTTAACTGTAACAGTGTTTGTCCCTTATTCCAGCAGGATTTGTTTCCATTTCTTTGAGCCCTTGAGCCACTCATCAGACAACACCATCTCCATTAGAAGGCTGGAAGTAAAAGATGATACTGCCAAACCTGGGCATCTAACATGGAGCCTCTCTTCACACCTACAATCACCCCTTGCCACCCATTGCTGAAGGAGCTCAAGACACATTTCAAAAACAGCCCAACAAACCCACTGTGATTAAGCTAAGCCATTCTGAATTAAGGCCCCGACACCCACCTACTTGGATGCCTTTTGTGTTGTTTGGAAACCTGAGAACTGTCCTAATAACACACACAAAACATCCTCTAGTCCAACACCCTTTATCTCACTTTCTGCAGAGCAGCTCAAACTAGTCATTAGGTTATTTCTGTTTTCAAGGAGACCAAGCCCTCCCAGGGGTGATCCAGCTTCCCTAAATTAGGTGCATATCTCAGGCTCACATGAATCACCTCAGCCTCCCCTTTTCCTGGTCCCCTGACGATAGAGTTTGCTATAAATAAATGCACAGAGCTAGAAGTTAGGTGTCTTGTTGAAGACAGGGAAAATGAACCACATTTTAAGAGTGGTCAGCAGCAATCACTGAAGACCATTTATTTTTCATCCCAAACATCCTCCCAAATTCCTAAGAAAAATGAGTTTCTGGACTGTCTAAATTGAAAGGCTTTAAAGTTACCAAAGGTCTTATATTCTTTGTATGCACCTAATCTCTTCCCCATATCACTGGCATCTAAAAGATTTCTGCAGCAATTCCATGATTTAGGTTTGCCTTGAACAGGAGAAGTGGCAGAAGAGGGAACTGGACTTTAATCATGTTGCCTCATAATTGTATTGTTCCTAGTCTGTACTTATAAATTACATCATATTTTGTCTCTCATGCTTTCCCCCCCTCTCCCCCCCGTAACTGAAGAGTCTTTCTTCTATGAAAAGTCGCCTCAACTTTGAGGTAAATGATCAGAACTCTCCAGAGTATCTAAGATGCAAAGGTTTATTGAATCTGTAGAATCACAGGGATAATTCCGATTATGCTCTCTACACCTCTGCCAGTATTTCTTATTTTCTATTTACTTTACTGAGCACCACTGCACATTGAACTGACAATGACAAAGAACTATCCATGGCACCTCCAATATTGTGTTGGGGGGGTTTCCCCCTTCACAAGAAGAGGATTAATTTTTTTTCCCCTCCATGCATTAATTTGCCTTCCTTGACACTGAATTTCCTTTGCCCAGCTCTGTGTTTAAAGAGTCTCTGCAAGTAATTTCAGGCAGCTTCAGGTCATCTGCTTAAAAACAGATCATTGATGAATGTTAAACAGCTCCAACAACAGCATAGATCTTTGAGGACTCAACCCAGCAATGACTGCTGTAGATCAGGGATGCTAACCAGGTATTCTATTTATTTCTTTGTTTCCTATTTCTAACCAGTTCTCACTTTTTCTTTCATTTCTTGGTAACTGTGCTTCTAAAATGTTTCTGGGAAATACAGCTTGTACTCTTATTTTCAAAGAATCTTCTACAAAGTATCAACTAGATCTGCTGTATCTATATAGTAGCTTCCCTCCAAAACTTGTGCAGGATCAGGTGAAACAAATTCCCTTCACAGAAGATGTGCTGTCTCCTCTGTTTTATTATATTTCTGTTATCTACTGCTTCTATTCCTATTCTGATTTCTACCAAACTATCTAATAGAGGAGTCAAATTTACTGATAATCTCACCACATGACCCCAGAAGCCCTCACTAGATTGGTATATTATCAGTTTATTTAAGCAGACAGCAAATCAGGAGCTATTTCTTATTTTCATTCCTCCAGAGCTCTTGCATGAACAGCATTCAGCTCCAGTGCTTTGTTACCAGATTTTTTTTTTCCCCCCTGTGAAAACCCTTTTAGAACTGACATTTCAAACAGAGCCAGGCGACTATCAAAGAGACACGTCTGGTCCAGTGAAGGCAAGTCCCTGTGATCCAGCTGCCTTGAAGATACCAACAGCAGTTTTAGCAAAGCTAAGGATCTGTAGTCTAAAAGCAGCAAATGCATGAGAAAAGAGGGAGTATAAGGTAAAAGGATAAGGGGTGGGTCATGCTATTTGTAATAACTGACATGTAAACTTCTCTTCATTGTGGAATCTAACCTGTGTCCTCAGCCCACTCAAACTGGAGGATAAGGGTGTAGGCAGGAGTTCTGTTACAGATCTATTGCCCCCTGGGAGGGGACGCCCTTGAGCATAGCAAGTCAGTCTGTGGTAACACCTCGGTCAACCTGGACGCATCATTTCCCACGTGCAGTAGGGACTTCCAGTACTGGGGATCCCGCACCACTTAACAGGGAGAGGAGAAACAAGCCCTCTCACTAACTCCAAGAAACACGGATCCATCCTGCACTCAGGGTAGTGACAGATGTAGCCTAGACCCATCAGAAAATGGAGTGATCAGAGTGGGACTTGAGCACTTTACCACCATTTGCTTTGGTGAATGGTAGGGTGGTTTGCAGTCGTTGTGCCAACCCCAAATATTTCCAGAGCAATGATTCAGATGACTCTCTTCCCATGGGGAAAAAAAAAAAGGCAACAAAACCATAAATCCAAATGCACATGGAACATCCCCTTCCCCTCTTATATGGCTTTGTTTTCATCTTGTGATTTTTGAGCAGCTATGCACTTTTACTGATTTTGTCTTTTGCTACAGCTTTTGAAATGTGGAAAATCAGTTGAAAGCTGTAATTATTTATAATGGGACACAGGGCTTAAACAAAAAATACCCTGTGAAATATTGCAAGATTCATGGAAGAAATTAGACTTTAGGTCATACTTAAGTGATGCAGCAACAAAAAGTGAAAATTTAGCATATATATATGGAGGTAGATAATTAGATAGGTTTGCAGCTTTCAGTCATGTCATTACCTAACTACACTTGCCCAAGCATTGCTCAAGATCATGTCGATCATCCTGGCAAAGAAGCCAGGATTTCCAAGGTTGGGTGGGTTTTGCAGTCACTCTTAGAAACAGTAACATTCAGGAAACATTAAGTACTTAGAATTCATTTTATTTTTCTGGAACAAAAGGTCTGAGCAGAATATAACTTTGCAGTTTCTTGCAATAATTTAAAATTATCAACATAAACTGTAAATACTGCAGCTATAGCTTCATATTTAAAATAACGTTCAAAAAGCTAGGAAAATTGTTATTACACTGTTAATTCTTCCATCTTGAAGAAAAAAAAGCAGGTCTAAGAAGCTAGGTAAGTAGCACACAACACAGGTAAACAGATTTTTTTTTTTTAAAGGAGCTCTGTGAATCCTCCAAATTCATTTTTGCCAAGGGCCCATCTGGGATTGACTTCTACCACTGTGCTATGAGAGCTTCATTAGGAAGGTGTTACAATAATATTCCAGAAACAGCAGCAGAACATAGGTTTTCTTTTCTCCCTTGAACACAGCTTTCAACTTTTCACATATGAAGATGAGCAGGAAAGATTCCATCTCACTACAAAAAGCCTACCTGCAATTTTCTTCTTCAGTTTCATACAGACATAGAAGACAAAACAGATTACCCCATGAAAGAATCAGCAAAGTACCTGTCAGTCAGACCGGGCAATCCCAGTACAAATAAAAGAAGATTACTGCAAAATACATCGTTTGATATGCTGACAGAAATCACTCTTGTCAAGTTGTATCGATACACAGTGACTTGCAAGGCTACTTCAGATGTGTTACTTCCCCAAACTTCTTCTTTTCTCACGACTGTAAAGGCTGAACTACATTTTTCTAGTGTTCCCAGTACAGGGTGGTTGGGTTGTTTCTGGTATGATTCATAATCAGCTGCTTTGAAATCTCATTTTTTCGTCCATGACTTAAGTGAATGTGTCATTGTCACTTGGGAACAAGCAGCAAAAAGCAGGAGCAGGAGCATGTTCAGCACAGTGAGCAAGGCCAAATATTTTTGGATCTCTGTCTTCTAGCATTACTAGAATCATTGCAAAGTTTCTCCCATAGACCTTGCTTTCTGCTGCAAACTCCTACCCCCCACTGAGAATTCAGAAGTGGCTGTGCCAATTCATCCTTTCCTTTTAATTAAATCTAAAAATCAGGAGATATTTAACATTATTTTATACTGCTTAGAGCCAGTAATTGGACTCCATGTGCCTCTTCCTTTTGCAGCCAAGGGCATAATTTTGGCAGGTTCACACAGCTTTTGCTCACAAACGCCGAGTACACAGATCCTTCAAGCCAATTGGGACACAGCTAACAGATGCTTGGAGAGGATGTTATGGGTGGTTTTTATAAGGGCTGGGCTCTCTTTGGCTGTTAGACAGGATTCCTCACAGAGGTGAGCCAGGAAAAGCTAGTACCTAAGTAGAAGCTCCTTAGCAAGGAAATTACAATGCAGCTAATGCCCATGTCTTTTCCAGGGATACAATAAACCCAGCTTCAGCACAGGGGAAAATGAAGTTACTGGAGAGGAACCCGGGCATGGGTACTGCAGATCTCATTCAGAGTACAAGCAGTTTCAGCCTCAGCCCCCCTCCAGCTCCATTACGGCACAACCATTTCTACTGATCTTGCAACTCACCCCATGAGAAGAGTCACTATATTTGTAGATAAGGCTGAATTCTGATCACTTTGTTCTGGACTAGGAACAAGATTAGAGTGGTTTAACTACAGCAGTGTGAACACGGTGGACAGCTCAGCACTGCTGTCACTCTGGGAAAATGTCCCCAGCTATGAGTCTGTGCCTCCAGCCCTCCACCAAGGAGCTAGGGTAAAAGTCCCACTGGCTCCCAGGGAGGTCTGTTGGACTCTGTTTTACCAGCTTTTAGCAAGTGGGCAGCAACTTCGGGGAGGGGTGGAAGGTGCAGCAAGCACCTGGAGAAGGATGGCACTGCACCTTGCCAATCCTCCAGTAGCAAAGCTGGTTTGGGGAGCTGCCTTCTTCCCCCTGCTACCACCCCCAAGCCTCCCTGTCTGCACAGGAGAGCTACCACACCTTTCCCCTGTGCTAGTTGAGCTGCTTACCTAACCACAGGCAAGCTGGGTGTGTGTTCACACAAGGAGTTTAAAAATAAAACCTCCAAACAGCACCGTGTTCTTTAAAAAAACCCAAACAAATCACCCCCAAATCAAAACATCTCACAGGTCTGGCACAAAGCACAGCCCTGCCAGAAGCTGAATCAGCTGGGGAGGAAGCAGCACCCACCAGCTGCAGAGAAGGAGGGAGAGAGGCACGAGGAACTGGGGGCAGGATGGAAATCACTGAACTCCACCCCTCCCCATAAAGAAAGGGGAACAGCACTCAGGCTGAAAACTACTTTTGCAAACAAAGGGCAACTACAGGCATATTAAAGTCTCCTGGAGATAACCCCGCCAGCTTGACTCATGCTTCAATGTAATGCACGTGCCCTGCCAGCAATAAGCCTTCATGATTGTGGCATGCACACAGTCCCACAGGACATGAGCCACCCATACACCTGACTACACAGGCTGCAAAGCCATGGAGGCCCTGGCCTTATTGATGGTCTCAGGTCCCCTGGTGGCAAATAAGACATGTTTTTATTTACCTTTCATTTTTAAGCATTTAGATTTAAATTGCTCTACCTTCTCAAATTAATCCAAGGAACAGGGAGTTTAATATTCTTAAAAGAAAATGCTGACATTCCCTCTGTCATCAGACTCCAGAAACCAGGGATTTAAACCAGGGATAAACCGTTTTCAAGACTAGTGATAAAGATGTACAAATTGGCATTAACCAATCAGGCAAACACACATCTCCCTCTAAAAGCTGCCCCCCACCCCTGTCAAGCAAAACCTCTTGCAAACACTGCCACATTTCCCTGTGTCTTTGCACCTGAATCACACAAGCTTCTTTCATCTCCCAGCAGCAGGCAGTCAAAGGACTTTTTAATCCCATCTTCCTGCTGCTCAGACCCTGCCACTAGAAAACTCACACCCAACAGCAGAGCAAAGTTCAAGCCAGTGACTAGTGGTGTACTCCAGAGGTCAATACTGGGTCCACTCGTGTTCAACAACATCATCAATCATATGGATGATGGGGCAGAGTGTACACTGAGCAAGCTTGCAGATGACACACAGGCAAGAGGAGTGGCTGATATATTAGACAGTCATACTGCCATACAGAGGAACCTTGACTGACTGGAGAAACAGACCAACAGGAACCTGATGAAGTTCAACAAAGAGAAGTGCAAAGTCCTGCACTAGAGAGGAACAGCCCCAGACACCAATACATGCTGAGGGCCATTCAGCTGGAAAGCAGTGTGACAGGAAAGGAGATGGGGGTCCCAGTGCACACTAGGTTCAACACAAGCCAGTGACATGGCCTTACTGCAAAGAAGGCCTGCGGTGTCCTAGGCTGCATTAGACTGTTACCAGCAGGTTGAGGAGGTGAGGCCACACCTGGAGCACTATATCCAGACCTGGGCTCCTAAGTATAAGAGAGAAATGGATATACTGTAGAGAGTGCAGCAAAGGGCCACAAATACAATAAAGGGACTAGAGCACCACTCCTGTGAAGAAAGCCTGACAGAGCAGTGACTGTTCAGTCTGGAGAAGAGAAAGCTTATGCAGGATCTTGTCAATATATATAAATACCTGAGGGTAAACAGCATGGAGCCTGGTGCTTTACAGTAGTACTCAGTGACAGGACCAGATGCAATGGTCACAAACTGAAACACAACAGCTTCCTTCTGAACATCGGCAGACACTTTTTTACTGTGAGGATGACCAAACACCAGCACAGGTTGCCCAGAAAACTTGTAGAGTCTCCATCCTTTGAGATATTTAAAACCTATCTAGACATAGTCCTGGACAGCTGGCTTTAGGAGGAGCTACTTGAAGCAGGAGTGTTGGACCAGATGAGCTTCAGAGGCCCCTTCCAAACCTCTACCATTATGTGATTTTGTGAGCTCAAGAAATAAAGACCACACCAATTTGTGCCCAAAGTTTACCAGTGGTGGTTAGTATGAGCCAGTACCTAGACTAGGTTTCCCACATAAAATAAGACCTCACCAGTGCCCTTCACTAGTTGTGTAAGAGTGTGCAAGTCCAGCAGGACTAGGACAGTGGCTCTCAAAGTACCATGGGAAATGACACCCAGTTGGTGGCAAAACAGTAAGCAGTTTGCCATAGTCAATGCCCAGAGAGTATCACCAATTAACTGTTTGCTCATGCAGCAGCATGGCAGAGAAGTGAAAGATGTTAAGAGCTAAAAATATGGTTCAAAAAGCTTGAAGGCTGATGGGATAGGAAGGTGAGAGGAGAAAGAAGGGTCCTTATCTTCCACAGCAGAGTAGCAAATGTCCAGGGTTACAAAACAAAACATCCAGCACAACATACATTGTACTTATACTTCATTTTTTTTCCCAAAAACTTAACCCTTTTTACATCTTTGAGGAGAATTTTTCACCTAGAAGAGTTTTAAAGGCCAGAAGTATATTGCCTTTAAGTTCCATATTATTGGAAGAGTGAATAGTAGAGATGTCTTCACTCAGCTTTCACCTCCTATGTATCCATTCCTATGAAAGAAAAAGTTAAATGTAATATCCAAAGATGCCCTTTTACTAAATATGCAGAAAAGCAGCAATGCTTTACTAGTTTGACTGAAGCCAGTGTGCAGCCTGAACTGGCAAATGACTTAAATTGTCCTATGGACTGACACTCATAAGTAGGAAGGTTGGGGGAGAGTGAATCCTGCGGGGCTATCTATTACAGACTACTGAGTCTGCTTCCAAACATATTTCAAAACCACTCAATGCCTGCCAGAGCAGCTCAGAGTTGATGATTACTGGAGGTCCTAGGAGATCCTCCTTTGTGGGATGCTAAGTTCTGACCTCCAGCCAGTGCTGTCCTGTGGCCACCCTCCCAGGGCCAAGGGCATCAGCACCAAATGCTGAACTTGGCCACCCAGAACAAGCTTTGCCTATGCTGAAAGAGGAAGATGTGTTAGGTCAGATTCATCACCCACCTTCCAGCATACCACTGTTACCCATTTTTCTCCACCATCTTCTCATTTGCAGCTTGTCTGTGCCTAAAGGTAGAACAATCATCCGCCCTGAGCAGAAAAGAAAGCTGTGAAAGCCGCAAGCTTCCTAAACATCCCTCCTGCCAACACCTGTCATTCGCTTCTACATTTCCTATTTGCTCTGTTTTCATTTAAGGTATTATATGATTCAGATGAGACCTCAACAGCTTCAAAAGAATTCCTGTGTCTGACTGCCTCAGCTTTATTAAAAGTAACTGAGCCATTGATCATCATCAGAAGATGTAGTCTCAGGAGAAACGATACCATTTGTAAACAAATGATCCTGTGAACACAAACATCCCACCAGCTGCGGATTATAGGTAAACAGTATGTAGCTGGGGATGCAAGAAGTGCCCCCAGCACACCAATAGAGCATCTTAGGGATAACAAAGCAAGTTGCACATCTACAAGCAGCCTGGCTAACAAGAACATGCTCTTCCAAAGGCAGAGTGAGGGGGAGAAGCAATTTTCTTTTGCTATTTTCAAGCCTCTAAAGGCAATTTCATGCTGCTGCCTTAGGATGTGAGCAAACAAGACTGCTCATCCTTGATACAACCAATTCCATACATTCAGAGGGTGGGTTTTTAGCTGACAGTTTCCATACACACCCTCACATTCTGCATTTCATGGCTGACCAAAGTGTGAAGTCTGGAGAAGGGAATGCTTGCCTGCATGGCAACACCTGTGAAAAATCAGACTACTTTCTCTCCCTTACCTCCAGCTAGCTACCAAAACAGGATCAGCCTGTCTGGGATATGAAGCTTGCTTTTACGGAGACAAGTTCATGAAGTTTGGCACTGTGTATTTGAGCACATAAAGAGTGAAAGATGCTGTATAAAAGTCCTTGGAAGCATCTGCCAGGTACAATCACTCATTCTTTAAGAGTGGTGGACCAAATATTTGTAAAAATAAGTAAGAAGACTTTTTAAAATACATGCCTTCATATGAAAAGTCCATGTTTCATATTGGGAAATGTAATGGACAACTCCTGGCAAACATTTTACTTGAATACAGTGCAGACTCAACAGCTGCTGCTGCTGGAATGGAGCAGCTATTGTGCAATTTTGGTTTTTGGAAGGAAACAGATGCCAAAATCTGCACCAGATGCCCTCCATTCCCTGACCAACGGTACTTCTAGCATATTCAGTTTAATACCATACAAATCATATGGAAGCCACCAAGGATCTGCAGAGGTCTGTCAAAGAGAAAGTAAGCATTTAACAAAGCATAGCCCCAGGAGAACAGATACAGTCAAGGTCCTTTTGGTCTGCAGCCAGAATCCCCAGTACCTAGAAATAATAACTTGGTAAGACAGTGTCCCTTAATAAGCTGGAGCAAGTTCCCAGCTTTCCAGAAAATCACTTGGGAAAATCTTCTTTGAAGAAATCATTGTGCATGGAGGAGGAAAAACGAAACAACCTCATGTTATCCTCACTGCTGGGTAAATGCATCATGTAATCTAAAGCATGTCAGCTAGACACCAAAAAGCTCAGCTGAGCTGATACCTTGAAGTGAAATTCAGCTTGCTTAAGTTCATACAGAGTACGTGTATCAACAGCTCAGTTGCTTTGGGGGCTAAGTGTGTTCATCAGTGTGTAAAGGTGCTGAAGGAAAGAAACAGCAGCACTGCCATGTGGTTCTTCAAAAGAAATGCTGTAGCAGTCGGCAAATTCAGGGCTCATCTAAACTCAAACAGCTTCTCTAGGCAGTCTAGAATTTCCTTTGAAGTATATATCTATGAGCACATATGGTCCTGGAGCACATCCACACACATTCACCAGAAGGGAATGAGAGTGGGTGGAATACATAAGACTAGCCCTAAGAAAGGGAGAAGGAAGGAGAGAGAATAAAAATCCTGGCATAAACAAACAGCTGCTATTTCTAGCCCTTCTGCCTCCGCCAGTCCAATGCCCCTCTGCAAGATGCCATGTTCAACTTAAGAGACAACAAAATAAAAGCGCAAGAGCATGCACATTTACAGCCCAATTATGACCACTTACAAACTTACTGTAAATCTATTCATTGCTTAACACACTGGGTATGTCCAGCAAATGCATTTGCTCAGTATGTACTCAATGTAGCTTGATATTCTCCATGTATCTTGAGCATGCACATTCAAGCAATAAAAAAATTAAATAAACCAAGTCTGGATTAGATTCAGTCCACAATAGCAGGGGGGGGGGAAAGAGTAATTATTGACAGTGGCTTGGTTAAGCTTACAGAAGCTTAATAGAAAAGGATTTTTCCATAATTGCCGTCTCTAACCTTTTATCCAAGCTCAGTGGGTACATTACCTAAGTCAGCAGGAAGTTTAGCCACTCCACATGAAATTAATAACATTTATGGGCTGACCCATAGCTTTTTAGAACAAGACCTATGAAGATGTTTCTATCCTTCCATCAGGGAACAGTGAATACAACACTTAGCTGCTTAAAACAAAACAAAACAAACCCCTCATCTCCAGCCAGCAGTATTCCCTGAAGACTGACCCCCCTCTTACGCATACTCAAGAGTAAATTAACCGTACATACTAATTAAAGGAATAAAAACAAGCAACTCAAGAGTAGTGCATCCCATCTGCTGACTCACCAGTACCTCGCAGGGCAGCAGCCCCTGCATTCTCAAGGTACCCCTATTCTCTTACCCAAATGCCCTGAGAAGCACTCTGTGCCCCAAATCAGGAGCTTCCCTACCAGCCTTGGCACAGCTATCCCTGTGCTCACAGGCATAGTCAGCCCTTACATGTCTCTGTCCCATCCATCCACCCACCTGCAGAAAACATCTGTTGAAAGGATGTGTTTTGAGTTCAGGTGCCTATAAAATGAACCTGCACACCAAGTGAGAGCTTTCAGCCCGGCTTTGTATTCAAGTATATGGAGAACAAGATAAACCAGTTTAACTAACACTGACCCAGTTTTACACTGGAAAGAACCAAAACAGACATGAGAAGCTAAAACATATTCCTTAAGAGATACACTTCATCTGTTTTGAAGTGGCAAGCATGAAATGTTTGAGTATCTGTGATAAAATTCTAGGTGATGACCAAACAGAACAAAAACTGGTCAGTAAGCCGACTTAACAAAATTGTGTTGAAAACCATTAACAGGAATACAGTGCACATGCTTTATAAGATGGTACTCTCCTCAGTGTCATAGACCAAAAAGAGAACAGGAAAAATCAAGTGAAGGATAAACAAGGCTGGCTGGGAATTGATTGCCACCTTTGAAATTTTAGTGGAACAGTTGGAGTAAGAAGCTGACTGCAGCTGAACTGAAAAATCACTATGTGTATCTAGATTAGTCATCTACTGCTAAACCAAATTAAAGTGTTCTTCCCACAGGCAAGACTGAAAAGCTCAGAAAAACCTTAATTTATAACTCAGGAAAAGTTTAGAGGGAAGCTCTGCAAAACCAAAATGAATTTTGTACTTAATGGGCAGGAAAACAAAGGACAGATGGAACTTCTTGTTGCTTGATACGACAGTAAATACTACACTGCACGCAGGGTGCGACTGAGCCAAGAAGGTGATGAGCTGCGTTAAAGAATTCTTATGCCCCAGCCTTTCTCTCCCCGCAAATCAGGGTTTCAAACCGTTACATAGTAGCAGGGATGGAGAGGGGGAATTAAAAAAGGTAGAGTTTGAACAAACCAGGCCTTGCAATCAACATAGGAAGCATTACCAAGACAGTTTGGATAGCCAATCCTCCTTAACCTTTTCTGTAATTAGGTAGCAAACTCATTTACCGGAAGTGCAAAAAGTGAGCGTGCAAGGCACGAAAAAGCACCACAATATTTCTGTCCAATTTGTTTTGCAGGAGTGATCATGCCTTGGGTGGAAGCCCATTTCTAACAATTTATTTTTCATGTCTGGACAAGGCAATATAACTTCTACCCAATTTAATCTCTTTGCTAATAGACTTAGCTGTTATAGCTGAAATACTCAAGCTTAACAATAAGGCTAAAATACTCAGAATACTTAAATCCAAGAAATGTGTTTGCTGGCTTCAGTTCAGGACAAGCAGAAGCAATCAGCTAAGGCACTGTGGATGGGCGAACTGCAGTGACACCTGCCAAGAGGTTACATTGGACTCAGCACAATTGCCTACAGAAAACTGCTCCAAGCAGGGCACAGAAATGATCTACAAAAAGTCTTTAATTGCCAGCGAAGCTCCTCCAAAGGGCCAGGAAGCACCTGGGTACGCCGGCAGCTTGCCTTGGCTCCTTGGGTCGGCGCTGCCCTAAAATTACAGGGAGGCAGGGCCAAACCCCCCGCGAGAATCATTTGCCTGTCACGTTTCCCCCCGCGGTTGTTTCGTTCTGCTTTCAAGCTGCAGTTCAATGAACAGGCTGCAATTTACCTCTTCACCCTCACCCTCAAATTTGTTTGGATAAACAGGCCCTCCTTTGTTCCAGACTGCTACTACATTTACACATTGTATTGTAAATCAGCCGGTACAAAGCAAGGCAAGCCCTTGAATGAAGACACTAGCAGTTTTGTTCACAGCAAAATTAAACAAGAGGCACAGAACCCCATTTATAACCCCAGTCTGGAAACAATTGGTTTTTAAAAGGTGAGAGGTTTTAAAAAGTTTACTAAACAAACCTAGCCAGTTACAGAGTCTATAGTGAGCTCACAAACAAGTTCAAGGCTGCATAAATCACCAAAGCCATGTTATTTCTGAAGAAAACTTTAACCAGTTTAAAAGCTTGCTTTCTTGCCATTTCAGGGACTCAAGAATTATTGGCAAGTGATTTAGCTTTTACTGAGTACACAAACAGAGAGAAATTAGTCACAGAGGAAGGGAATGAACTATTCACCACATCTATTAAAGACAAGAGACCTAAATAGCATCCAGGAGTTTCAGGATAAACATCAGGAAAAACTTCACAGTAATAACAGTTGAGTAGAGGAATGACAGCTATGAACTCTTTCACATCTGATGTTGTCTGCAGTCCAGAAGTGAGGCCCCTGATAGGATCCTATGGAGAAACTTCAGCTGGACCTATGTAGGACGTAATTCATTACTGTAGACACCCTGCATCCTTCATAAACATCAAGCTTTCAAAGGCTAATCCCAAGGCTGAAACATAAGTTTGAGTGTCAATAATAAATTTATTCCTTTGATTACTTTAAGGGAGAGGGGAGCAGAAACATTATGCATGTGGGTTTAAAAACTTTTTGCCCTGATTACAAGAAGTATGTTAGAATAAGAAGTGTTCTACAGACTCCTTTTGGTACATCTACCATTCGTGGTACAACAAACCCCCACTTTTCAGTAGTTTCAGATAAAAACCAAAGAAAATTCAGGAGACAGAGGGAATGCTTCCATCTGATGTTTCAGAAGCCAGGGCATTACCATCCACAGTGTAATTCTGACATGGTCTGATTGTCCATGCATACCCTCAGTAGCAAAATGAGGAAAGGGAAGATGGGTTACAAGTTTCCATGAACTCTGGTCCCTTCAGAGGCAAAAAAGAGCTTGCTAAGCAAGATGAAGGGAAACTCGACCTCTGCTTTGCCACCAGCCCCAACATTGCCTGAGCATGACACATGACTGAGGTGACTGCCCAAGCTGCTGCCCTTGACCACAAAAAATAAAAAAATCTCATACAGTTGTGAGCATGGCAATGTCCTCTTGAGACCCTCATGATGCTGACTCCCATCAGAGTGATGGCTGCCCTGTCCTCTGTCAGGGAAGGGGACAGAGATGCACCACCATGGCTGCAGAGAGTACCAGGCAGGCTACAGCCAAACCCTTCTCCCAAGAGCTGCAAGTGTCTCTGCCAGAGGAGCACCATGGTCTGGCATGATGCCTCCCAAAAGCTGAGTTCAATCCCAGGCCCCAGCCTGCTTATGGTGACCCCTGTGCCCTGCCCCATGGTTCCAGCCCTGCCTCTTGCTAAGTGATTCCCCTTTTATCCAACTTCTCTCCATTTTCAAACACATGTTCAGCAGCTTAATCAGCACAGGAGTCCTTTAGCTGCCACCAAGCAACACTTAGAGCATGGCACAGGCTTTGCTCACTCTCCTCCCTTTCCTGAGTTGTCCTTTACTCTAGGAATGGTGTTTCATACAGGGACTTTTCAGTTTCATCCCTTTCACCTGAAGATGAAACAAAACATGGAAGGAACACCTCACAGGACAAGCAACATGCTCACCTGAAGCTGGATCCCTCTCTGTCCTGAGTCAGTATGGGTGTATGGAAATGGTGTTCCAGGGAGTGAAAAGAATCCAACAACCTACAAGCATATGAGGGTCTGAAAACCCTGTAATTTGTGCCCTGAAGAGAGATTACAGCCCGTGTGTCCAAGACAAAGGAATTCAGAATGACTTGTGCTCCACCTCCTCACCTCCCCCGGCCCCCTCCTTAGCCAGATAACTAAAGCAAAAACATAGTCATGTCCCTAACTAGCTGAAGTAATCCGTCCCTTTGTCACTGAGGCAGCCCTTGAAAGAGCATGGGCACTGCACCTGGAAAACCGTAGGTTATCCAGAATCATCTCCTGGAATCTGGTGTGACACAGGCTTTTCTTGCAGTTTGGTCTGTACCTGCACTGATGGATTCCAATTGTCCATCACCAAGATTCCCTTTCCTGCTTGGAGACAACACTGCTGAAACATCTGTAAAAACAGATCCATTCACTTTAATGCTAAGCCCTTACACTAAGCGTTGAAGTGACACTGACAGATTAAAGGAACTGTAATATATTTTTAATACCCCATTTTAAACTCTCCCTCAGATTATTACCCTTGAAAGAGCTTTTAATATCTCTTCTTTGAGTGAGGTGCATGACACCTGCCTGTCCTCCAATTCTGCCACATTTTTGCTCCAGGTACACAACACTTATCAAGACCCACCTGGCATTTTATTAAGCTCTGCTCCAAAGACAGCGTGGTGGTGGTCAGGGGAATCCACATGTCACCTGTATGTCACCCACACAACTGAGGGCTGGGACAACATGAGACCGTGGCTTCCCCAGGCACATGGTGAAGGAACACTGTTAGGCAGATGTCGGGAACATGCTGCCATCCCCATGGCAGCACCACCCCAATCTCCCACTACTGAAGCAGTTCTTGATTGTAGACAGCACTTCTGGCAGCCACCTGGGCACTGCTGCTCACTGCCAGCATGGAATGGAAATAGGTATTCAAATTTTATAATTACAGGCAACTCGCTCTGTCACTTCTCATTTTAATAATTTTTCTTACTCTGACCAGCAGGGGCAAGTTTGACCAAAGGGCTCCTAATGAGAATCAGAGAATTCTTAGGGTTGGATGGGATCTCTGGAGATCATCTTGTTCAATCCCCCTGCCAAGGCAGCATCATCTGGAGCAGGTTACACAGGAATGTGTCTGGGTGGGTTTTGAATGTCGCCTGAAAGAAAACTGATGTCCCCAGGCAGCCTGTTCCAGTGCTCTGACATCCTCAATACAAAGACGTTCTTTACATTCTTCTACCTCATATTCAGGAGGAATTTCTTGTGTTTCAGGAAGACCAAACTGAGTCCTGAACAAAGGAAAAAGTGCTTAAAAGCTCTCAAGGACTATCACTATGGTGCACATAAACAATGAGAAGAGATAAAAAGCTTTTCTGTCTTTGACTATAAGGCAACTAAACACAAGAGCAAAATCATTTAGCAAAATGTCCTCAAAATCAAAACAAACAAACATCCCCCAACAATATCACTCTGAAATCACAAAAAAATAAATTGATGACTTTTGTGTTCTTAAGCAAAGGCAGACAAGAGGAAAATGCGGCTGCCCCTGGAAGTGCTGTGAGAATTCCCAGAAGACAGGACAATAGAGACCCAGCACCCGTGACATCAGTGTCTCAGCCCTGTGCCCAACAAGTTCCTTCAGCTACTCTCGGTCTTGGTTTCCACATCTGCAGAGTGGGGATAATAACAGGTCTTTACATCACAGGGGTGTTACAAAGATCAATTAGTTAATGTCTGAAAAGAGCTTTGAAGATATAGCAGGTGGTGAGTATTATTATGCAAATAACATGATTTAAGAAAATCACAAGTGCTGGATTAATACTAATCCCTTTGATATTTAAAAGACACCAATTTATTTTTCATATTTTAAAGCAATGAACGTTTATGCTATAGTTTTCCATGGCTGCTGCAACAACAGTTTTTAACCTTTTCTTTTCATACATCTCCCCACATAAAACTCCTCTGCAGATATCTCCACAAAACACATTCTTAACTCAAAGCTAGGAGTAGTGGAAGAAATTATGCATGTTGATGAACTGGATAACTAGATCCTATGCAGGAATATTTCTCAGAGGATAGAATGTCACATACCTAACTTACTGTAACAAACACTGCAGAGTCTTTCACTTTTAGGGCTTTTTTTGGAAGCACACTAATTTCACGCATAGAGGCATTTGTAAAACAATATAGCTGCTATTTAATTATGCCATTTTATGTGGTGGAAAAAGTAAAGAAAGAGAGGAAGCTATGGTTCATTCACTTCTTCCAAGGCTGTATATCTGAATTGTAAAAAAAAAAGGAAAAAAAAAAGGCAAAAAAAAAATTATGTCTAATGGCTTCATTTGGTGGTTTCACAGGAGATCAGGCATTGCAATGTTTCCTCCAAGCAAGTAGCCACACAACCACTTCTGCTTTAGGTGGATGCAGGGAATGGACCAGATGGCCACAAGCCAGCCCAGAATTGCAGCCTGCGTGAAAACTTGCCACTCACAATGAGAGAGAAACACAAGCCAACAAGAGAGCTGAGGTGGGATCAGAACAAAGAACCTGAGGTGAGCAGCAATGTTAGAAACCAAGGAGAGAGCACAGCCAAGACTAGATGACCCTCTAGTTTCCAGCCTTGCTTTTGCCAGACCTCTCTGTGAAAGCAAGATATGCCACCCAGTGCCTTAAATCTCCCTATGCCTCCAGAACTTCCACTGCTACATTCCCTTTCTGTGAAGAAGCCTGTTTCTTGTCTCCTGCACTGTAAAATTTAGTGCAAACCAGCTGGTGCATTCAGTCTGGACAATACTGCTGTGGTTAAAAACAGCTTAATATTAACCTCCTCTGGAATGCATGTCTGAAATTGATATTAATGAAATAAGATCAGATATTAATATTCTGTACAGCCAGTTCCTCAAGCTGTGTTTTAGTGTCAAACCAAATCTTTTCCCAAGACAACATACAAAATACCAACAGAGGATGGCAGGTATTGTGAACATGGGAGGAAGCAGAAAAAGCACTTTAAAACTTTAGAAGCTATTATGTTTGCAGCTATAGGCAGCCATGATTCCCTTCCTGCCCCATCTCCCACAGCAGTCATATTAATAGCTATTCAATACAGTAATAGGATTCAAGCTGTACATTTCGTTGTTGGATTTTTTTTTTAGGTCAATATTAAAAGCATTTGGATGCTCTTTAGGAGGGAGGAATGATTTTGCACTCCAGGAACAGGAAGATATTTGCAGCATTCCCTATGAATGCCAGCAAAGGATTTCCTTTACATGTCTCTGCTCATGACTTATGTGGTAATACTTTATTTTAACCGGACCCAGTTGTACAGATTCACAATTTGATTTTCTTGCGTAAACATGCACTCTGTGTAATCTCAGTGTGATCCCATTAGTTGAATTTATATAATTTATGTACAAATTGATCCAAATCACCACCTGAGGGTCACTCTTCAGCCAGGAGGAGACCCCTGAGGGTGTCTGAGCTCCAAGTCCTTTGGACACATGATTTGTACTCCTGGATATGCCAGGCCTGGGGAATAAGTCTGCAGTTCTGATGCTGGGCAAGTAAGTACAGCCCCATCCTTCACTTTGCTCTCCTGTAAAAAGGCAGCCACCTCCTTTCCTGATAAAGGTCTAATGATAGACCTCTCCAGTGAAGAACAACTCCCAAGAAGGAAGATGAGTCAGCACCATGCTTCCTTCATCTTCACAGGGGAGAAAATGAATTTCTCTCTCAAGAGTAATCCTTACCCTGCAGGTAGCTTGAGGTTTGGTGTACTCCATTGCCACACTTTCAGTTAATGCATCTTTTCTCAATGTTTTGAGTTTGTGAACTACTCACTTGGAGAAAGCAATCTGATTCTCTTGTAATCTGCTATTCAGTTTGAGGTACACAGGTTATTCTTATTTAAGTAGGCCATATATATTTATAGCTAGAATTAGACACAGGAAAAATATTCCAGCATTCTCAAAACCTTCACATGTGCAGCTTCATCACACCAAAGAGATAAAACTCAATTTAGATGGCATCAAGGTTTTTATATCTCTACTTCAAACAGCCAAATAATACAAAGTGACTGCCAAATAATATGGAGCAACTGCAAGGATTGCTCCCATTAGCCAACCTTCCCATAACTCACAAATTTGCTGCCAGGTTTCTCTAGATGAAAGGATGAAAAGTAAGCATACTATCCCCACTATACTTAACATACACAACCTGAAGAAAAAGAAAAAAAGGCTATTGTAACTGCAACAGAGAAGGAGAAAAGATGTTGCTTTCTGTCTGCCCACAGAACAAGAGGAAAGCCACTCAAACAGCCACTCAAAGGACAAAAACTAAAAAAATCTGGACTATCTGGTTTGCAGATCTTTGCACCAAGTAAACTAGAAAGGTACAGCCTGTCCCACTGACTACTGCTCCCTTTTTGTCCCCATGCGATGGGCAGAGAATGGGAATGGGAGTGCACTGAAGAGAAGGTTACTCTGATAACTTGTAGTTCATACACAAAGCTTGTGGGCTGATGATCTCCTGGCTTTGGTATGAGTTGCATCACATTTGTAATTGTATTTACCTGGACAACTTTAACCTCATTAAGGATTCGCAGGTAAAAAGCAGATGCTGAATCAAATCTTAAAAAGCAGTGTCTGCTTCACAGGGGCTATGCTAAGCAGAAGGTTCACTCAATGCCTTATCTCTCTTTGGTTTGTAAAAAGGATATTCATAATTTCACTCAGGAAACAATATAATATAAATTGAAGTAAGGTTTATTTGAAATAAAGAGCAAAAAAATTGTGTCATTTGGGAATATTTGAGCCCATGCTGTATTGAAACACAGCTATTTTAAAAGAAATTATTCCAGGAACACATCATCCTTAGCTTGTAGCTAATATNAAACACAAGGGGATAGTTTCCATATGACAGGGCATACCTTGCTTTAAAAACACATCAATTGTAACTAAAAAATATATTACATATATTGTATATAATACATTTATTTTTTATTTTATTTTTTTTAAAACAGAGATTCTGTTTCTGAAAAGAAGTAGAGCACGCTCCATGCATATAGCTACTTTTATGAAGTGGATAGAAACGCGTGAAGGAGAACCACTATGGGTTATTACAATACTGCCCTTTGAGGCATGCCAAAGGAATAAAATTGCTAATGAAGGATCTTCTTTAGGGACCAGGGGGGCTTCAGCTTTCTCTTTGTACCGCCACATGCATGAGCTTTAAATTGAAGCTATGTTTATGCTCATGGCCTCAGATTATAACTCGACTGTTGATTTGAATTCCTGCAGCCTTCATACTCTCAGGACCTGCCCTGTCTCATTTGGAGGAGATCTCATGATGGTGTTCTTTACAGCCACACCAACACCGTGTGGCTAAGCCTCTGGGTCAATAACCTTAGGTCTAGTTTTCAAATTTAACATATTTTCCTATTGCTCAATTGGTAAAGGCTGTTCAATACGTAAGGCTGGAGCTAAATATATTAAGCGTTAACAGTTTCTTTGTCAACTTTTTTAAAGTCATATTTTTTAATAGTTGCCTACACTTGTCTCCTTGAATAAATAAATACACCATGATGGCATCTGCATATCCTATTACAGGTATTGTACCCTGTGACTGCTGCATACCCACCATTCCAGCATCCACATCCACAGTTTCCAAATCAAACCTATAAATGTTATAGTAGCACCTGGAAATCCTTCTAACCTTTCTCAAAGAGCCTACCAGAGGTGAAAATCTTCCTTATATTTAGGTAAAATCTGCTTCAAAGTTATTTTTTTACATATGAAGAAAATTCTCTGTACTTCTTTCAGCCCGTTCTTGATATTATGCTTTTCTCTGCTGCAAGCAATAAAACACTTTTATGTTCAATATATGAATAGTGGAGATTTTTTAAAGCCTCACATTTTACAAGGTTTTCCTAAAGCTTGTAAAACATGAATGATCTGTGCAATGGTTCCATACATTAAAACACAACCCAGGTGTACCAGTCTCCCTGTCTCCCTTTATTCATTACTTAAGGGGCTAGGAACCATTCTGGGATGCCTTGCACTAGAAGGGAAAGTACATAACTAGTTTCCTAACTGCTCTGTTTACTTTGCATACCTTGTGGGCAAAAGTTGGCAAGAAAGGATTGCAAGCTGTTTGCTTTGAAATTATCACCCTGTTTACAAGATTCAAGAGCAAAGTCTTTCAAAATGAGGTAAGAGGGAAAAGGAAGTGACTGTGTGTCCATGGTTAATGCTATAGAGAGCATTAGCAGTGCACTGGAGGTCACCAGCTGAGAAAGAAAACCAAGAGGTACCAAGAAAACTCTCTCCTAAAGTGCACATGGACACTTGTATTTAGAGCACCCAGAGAGAAAAAAGGCACTAGCAAGATGTATGCAAAACAGCTGTATTTACCTTAAAGTCACCTCATATTGTTTCCACAAACACATGGAAGAACAACTGCACAGGAGCATGTCTGTTATTGAAAGTACAAACTCAATATCCTAACTCTGTTTCCAAAACCTCCTCTTCCCTGACTAATAGGGCCACCCAGGTTGGGACTGGCAGGAAAGGAAGAATGCTACAGACACAGGCGGGGCTTGATAACACAAAGAACTTGGCAACAAAATTAGTTTAAGTAGATCTTGAATCCTCTTTCTTTTTTTCTTGGGTGGGGTGCATGGGGTGCCTTCCAACTTCTCAGTCCAACATTGCAAATTACCATGTGTTTGCAGGGCCATGCTGTGAAACACAGCAGAGATGCAGAGGAAGTTTTAAATACTTTTTTCAAAGTCATATAACCCCTATATATAATGTAGTCTAATGCTAGATCAACTCTCCTGTCCAGTCCACAGCACAGCTCCACAAAACAGTCATAGTAGCACAACCAAGCAGGTACTGGCCAGTGACGGCAGGAACTACTTACAGCAGAGATTTCATATCATTGAATGATGGTCTGTGCCGGCTGCTAACCCACTTGGAACAGAAATGTTCCCTCCTGTGCCAAGTCATCTCATGGGTATGGAGGGCCTGATGTGAAAGTGCTTTGTAGGAGGCTTTGCTCAAGCCAGGAAATCTGGGGATGCAAGGTCTGTTTCTGCATAGGGGTTTTTGGGGAGACAACACAGGAAACTTAGAGAATTAGCAGGTTCCCATCCTTCCTAGGAGGAACAATGCAGCATCCACTTGCCCTACTTAGACCTGAAAAAATACCACTAAATTGTATTTTCTATCTACAGATTCCCCAAAATTCTCAGAAGAGAAGCAATGCCAAAAACATAAGAACAAAAAGTCCCCCAAACTCACCAAAACTCCACCTTTCCCACAAAAAAAAAAAAAAACCAAAAAAAAAAAAAACCCCCAACCCCCCCCAAAACAAACAAAAAAAAAAAAACACCAAACCCCCCCTCCCCCCCCCCCCCAAAAAAAAAACCAAAAAACCAAAACAACAAAAAAACCACCCCAAAACCAAAACCACAATGATGAAGTCCCCAGTCAAGAAAGCTACAGGACCTCAGTGCCCTACTGCATACAGTGGATCACATAGGCGGCACTCTGGACGTGAAACCTACACACGAAGTAGCCCAGACTTCTTCTGGTATCTTCTTCTGGTATTCCAGTAAACATGTCTGTTTCATCTGACTGATGTCACTGAATAATGAGCATGGTGTAGGAGCATCTCACTCTGGGACATCCATGCCAAGTTATCATACATGAAAGGTGTGAGAAAATAGAAAAGTCTGTGAGAGAGAGGGAAAGGAAGCAAGAACATGGCCATTTCCAACCACAAGTTTACCGGTCTCTTCTTTTCCCAACAAGCTAATAACAAAGTAACTGTTTAGTGCTGCCTCATTGAAAAGCTACTGACTTCCAAGGCTGCTAACTCTGTTCTGACATCAGAGATACTGCTCAAGTATAATTCAAGTAGATTAATTAAGCCACAGACAACAGAAAACACAGTCTGCCTCTTCAAATTATCAGTAGGAGAATATACCATTAAGAGCTTAGTTTCAAGGTTTCTGTTTACATTTACTCATTTTACAGGCCTCAGGATCAAAATGATAAGATAATAACTAATTGCTACAACTGGGAAAAGTAGATTGGAAAGTCCTCGCTGAGTACACCTGCGCTCAATAATTTGAACAGTGGCAACATAAGCAACACAGCTTGCAATAGTGACGTGGAAACTGTTACTCTGAGCAATTGAGATACTACATTTTGATAACTAAGTTAACTTGGAAATGATTCATGTGCACAAGTTGCTTAATGTCATTTTACACTACGGGTCCAGGAGATACAAAAATACACATAAAAATCACTATTGAATCAGACAGTATTCAAGACAATTACAAAGTAAATACATTTTCATGCCAGATTATTGCACTAAATTTGAGGGTGTAATATTTCAACCTAAATCCAAAGCACATAAACCCCACACAGCCATCTCTTGTCTCGGTGCACCAAGCCAACCACACTACAGTGCTCTACAGGAGGAACTTCTCCTTCTTAAGCAAGCAACACGACACTACCACAACACTTCGGAAGAAGAAATGGAGGGAGGTTAAAAAATCCCCCTCAGTCAAAATGAGTTCTTAGCCCACCTGAGCAGCACAACTGTTGCTAATGAAAGGGACTTCTTCAGGCTCAGGCTTCTGTGCAAATAGCTTCTGGAATGAAGTGCCCTTTGACGTGTACTTGCTTCTGCTGGGAAAAACACAGAAACAATGCTTCAGAGAACACATAAGACAAGGGACTAGGCAACACAAAAATCAAAGATAAAGATCTTGCTCAGTGGGTTTATGGGCATCCTAAGCAAGGAATCATTTTGGAGCTGGCATCTGAAGGTATTGCAGAGAATGTCTCATTTTCACCTGTGTAAATGCAAAAGGGTAAGAGTAAGGAAGGCAAAATCTATTGATTTTGCACCACACACAGTAATTAAAGGCTTAAAGATGCGACATAATCAACAATTATTAAATCAACAGGATTTTGAAAACAGGATATCAAAACATATAAGCCAAACAGGTAAAAATTAATTAACTGAAAGATCTCAAAAAATCCTGTCATTAGTGAGTAACATCACCATGAAACTGTAATGCTCCTTTTGCAGTTCAAACTTACTGGAATAATGCTGTACACTACCTAAGTATTTTATTAGCTACCTGGAAATAAGCATGTCCTTGATGGTAAAATTAGCAGATTACATGGTTTAGAAAGCAAATCACAGAGTTAACTCAATTATTTGTCAAGCTGTGCCTATTCCAACCAAAACAGTCTTAAGATGTCTGAATGCAGATATATGTAGCCAGTAATGAGGGATGCAGGTAAGGTTTGCAAATTAGAGGACCATGAACTTAAGAAGCAAGGAAACCAAAAGGAATGAGGTTAACATAGCCCCATAGCTAAGCATCACATTCAGAGCTTCAATTCTTAATAGAAGAGCTAATGTGGCTCATGGGTGCAAAGACATGAGAGTGAATGGAAATACTGAATGAGGTAGCATGGAGCACGCAATGGCAAAGAGTGACACATGTTGTACCCAGTTCCATGGCTGATGCTCAAAAAATGTTGAAAATTATAGAACAGATTAGAGCTGCAAAAGCAATTAGCATCTAGAGGGGGACAAAAGCATTATGTATAATCAGATTTAAAGATTCAGTCCTTCTGGTAAGCCACACAGTCAACTGACGGCTTACTTGATCGTCTTAAAGGAAATAAAAAAAATTATCAGCAACAAAAAACTCATTAATATTGCCACATGAAGAATTAAAAGGGATGAACAGATGTAAGTCAAAAGCATGGAAGGCTCCTGTTAGAAACCAGATGTAATTCAAACAGGCAAAACCAAATAGGAACATCATTCTTAACAATCTCAGTATTTTCAGGATAAGATATGCTTTAGCCCAAGGATTTGTTCAGCCCATGTGCAATAGCCAAGTGAGATGTTCAAACAATGGTGGGACTTGACGGCTCCTCTGACCCTAAATTCTGGATGGCAGTCTCAAAACTTAAAAAAACCCAAACCCAAAAAACCCCCTCAATGAAATAGTGAAAAACCCCAAAGGATATTGCCCTGCATTTTTACCAGTGCTACTGAACACTGAATTAAATGCATAATGGACTGTGAAATGCTTGCAGATCTTCCCCCAGCTAAATGTCAAACCAAGAAGCCATCTGTTAATAAACACAGACGTCACCTCTCTGGTGTTTTCTCCAATTTACTGATACATAAACTCATACCACCATTTAGGGCTCAGGACAACCAAAGCAAGTGAAGTCTTCTGGGTCAACAGGTGGGGTGGGCAGAAAGTGACAATACCTGGAACACACAGCAGATCCATATTCTGAGTCATGAAGCCAGCTCTGTGGTTGTAAAGTTACTCTTGAAAAACTTCTTAAAAGTACTCACAATGACACTTTGTGCCTGAGTAAAAGCCTTTCAGACAAAATCACTGCCAGTTGGCATGGGTGGGAAGAAAAATAAATATCCCCAAAGTTATCCATTCTATTGTTTATTTTAGGTTTGTAACTTACACTACTATGGATGGTGTGCATACATCACAACCACGACTGCAGTCTACATGAGGCATTACTCAGTTCATGAGGGAAAAGGTCTAGCTGCTACTGATGTGAATCAAAACTGCACAGAAAATCTTTTTACAGCTTTTAAACTCCTTAATAATCCCACAAGACTGAAAATAAGAGGTCAAACTATTACTTTCATTGCTTTGCAATTCAACAGGTCCAACACTAAGTTTATATCAATATCTTGTACTGATTAAATGAACATAGCATGGTAAGTTCCACACATGCTGTAAAACACTAAGGAAGGACAAATTAACAGTCTTCTGATGTATTTAAGAGAGATGTTGCATATTATGGACTTCCAGCTGCAATGAGCATAATCAGATCCATCAAAGGGAAAGGACTAACTATTACAAGCTGAGGGAAACCATAACCTACTACTATTAACTATTCTAAGTGCTACATATCTTCAGGAAAGAAGTTTTTATTTGCTGTGCATGCCTAGTCTAAGTCCAAGTGAGAGGTTATAAAACTGTCCTGATACAGGATGGCAGACCTCACCTAGTATTTCAGTTGCATGCTTCTTACAAAATCAGTGTGTTTTATATTTTTCTGCCCTCTGCTTTCTTCCTATGGTTGAATACATTTGACTAATCACTATTTTCCTACTGGGAAAACATTGGTTAAAAAACTGGTCCTTCATAAATTCTAAGCAGTGCTGCAACTAGGAATGTAATAGCTAGATCTTCTTTACATATAGCTCTTAGACCTCAGAAAGAGATACTATCTCTTCTTAAACTATCTAGAAGATAAACAAGAGCCCTGGGGAAAAAGATGTGTGGAAATGTATTTTTACATATTTAAAACACAGACAATAACTATAGACAGAACATTAAGCTTGAAATGTGAAAAATCTTGATTTTTGTATCCCTTCTCTGAGACACAGAACTATCACATTAACAATTTCCCTAGATATAGCAAGATTAGTGTCAGGTTTACAAGAGCTTTCTTCAATCCAAGTCAACACACAGACCTAATCCAGTTTAACTAGAAATATGCCACCCAGGTCTATTCAGCAATTAGCATGAACATACTTCGTAAAAAGGTAAGTTCTGGAACAATTCAGTTGAAGTGTTAAATATCTCATGCATTTTTATTTAAAATCATGTTGACCACAGGCACTTCCTATGTACATAATCTGGTGGAGTGCTCCCAGTAAGTCTACCTTGAAGGTTGAGCACAGAAGGACAACTTAGGGGCAAAGATTCTCCACAGCTTCCTGGATGGTTGTAGGATTGAGAAAGCTTTTAAAACACAAAGACAAGAAAGAGTGACAAAAAGATGGAAAGAAGACATCTGCAACATAAAGAAAACTGTGATTGTCAAGTAATACAAAAACCACTCACTGCAAATTATGCAAATCGTAGAATGTTCTGTGTTGGAAAGGACCTCAAAGATCATCTTGTTCCAACACACACGGACAACTTCAACTAGACCAGGTTGCTCAAAGCCCCATCCAACTTGGTCTTGAACACTTCCAAGGATGGGGCATCCACAATTTTCTTGGGCAATCCATTCCAGTGTCTCACCATCCTCACAGTAAAGAATTTCTTCCTAATATCTAATCTAAACCTACTCTCTCTCAATTTGAACCCACTCCCCCTTGTTCTGTCACTACGTGTTCTTGTAAAAAGTCTTGCCCTACATATCTCTGCTGGAAGTTCCCTTCAGGTACTGGAGGACCACAATACGGTCACCCCAAAGCTGCCTCTTTTCTGCACTGAACAACCCTAACTCTCTCAGCCTGTCTTCATAGGAGAGGTGCTCCAGGCCTCTCATCATCTTAATGGCCCTCCTGTGGACTAGCTCCAACAGTTCCACAGCCTTCTTCTGTTGCTGCTGACATGCTGACCATGCTTCTTTTGTTGCAGTCACAAATACAGTTGGCTTTCTGGGCTGTGAGTGCACATTCCTGGGACATGTCAAGTTTCTTGTTAACCAACACTCCTTCTCTGGGCTGTTCTCAATCCATTTTCCATCCAGCATGTATTTTGCTTGGGATTTCTCTGACTGATGTGCATGACCTTACTCTTGGCCTTATTGAACTTCATGTGGTTTGCACCTCTCAAGCCTGTCAAGATCCCTCCAGATGGCATCCCTTCCCTTCAGCATGTCAACTGCACCACACAGCTCGGTGTCATTAGCAAACTTGTTGAGAGCACACTCAATCCCACTGTCCCTGTCACCGACAAAGATGTTAAACAGCTCCAGTCCCAATACTGACCCCTGAGGAACACCACTCATCACTGGTCTCCACTTGGTCATCAAGCCATTCACTGCAACGCTTTGAGCGCAATCATCCAGCCAATTCCTTATCCTCTGAGTGGTCCATCTGTCAAGTCTATGTCTCTCCAGTTTAGACAATGCCATGCAGGACAGTGTCAAATGCTTTGCACAAGTCCAGATCAGTTGCTCTTCCCTTATCCACCAATGTTGTAACCCATCATAGAAGGCCATCAACTTTGTCAGGCATGGTTTACCTGTGTTGAGGCCATTTTGGCTGTCACAAATCACCTTCTTCTTTTCCATATGACTTAGTATAGCTTCCAGAAGGACCTGTGCCCTGACCTTGATGAGCCCAGAGGTAAGACTGGCTGGCTTCACTTTTTATTCATGGCCTTAAACTAGTGATACCCATTAACAAGAAAAATCAGTGACACACTAGGAATAAGGTTTTAATCGGATAACTAACTTCTTGAAAAAGTCAGTCTTTGATTGAACAAATCAAAATTACTAAATTCACTTGTTTCCAAGATCACAAAATTGTTTGACCAAGTGCAGGGTGTGGATGAGGGCATATTGAAAGTGAAGCTAGAAAGGCAGAAACTTGGAAGCTAACCACAAAGGTGGAGCAAGATCAGAAGTGTTTCAGAAGGTGCCAGGTGAACTCTGTTCACTGATGAGTGTGGAGGCTCCCAAGCCTGGGAAACTCAGCATGGAGCTAATCATCAATCCATGCTGGCACCACCTCCCGGAAGCTAAATTCCAAAGAGAAACAGTGTGTCCCAACAAGCACGTGGCTGGTGACCACAACTCTGCTGACACACTCCTGGGGAGAAAGTCTGTCCTGTGTTATGATGATGTCAGGCTGAGCAGTTGAGCAGGGGCTGATAACCAAGTTGACTCTGAGATTTTTTTAAATAATTTATTAAGCACTGACACTGTTGGACATTATATCAAGTCTTTCCTCAGTCATCTGAGACAGAAACTCAGATCCAAAAGCTATGTATTTCCAGAGATTTAATGGCAGAGACAGAAACAGAAATACTTGATTTTAACAGATAACCAAATCACTATCTGTCTAAAATAGTAAATCTCAGCTTCAAAAGATCACCTGAACAGCTTTCCAGTCAGCCTGGTTGCTCCAGGACTTGGGCAGGCATATATCCTTTCCTTCCTCCATCCATCCCCTGCTGCCTCCAGGGACAAGGACTCCATAGCCTCTTCTTGTAGTCACATTTGAGCAGTTCTGTAGATAGTTAAGAGGGCTTTTTGTACCACTAAGCCACAGATGGTTAAATGAAATGTCTATATTCAACTCATTATTTCCACTTTGTCTACATGAGTTTTGACCAATTAAAGTGTAGGAGACTAAACCACTTACTATCCATATACTGGTTTTTGCTAAAACAGACACCCTCTCAATGACTTACTGAGGCTGTGTAATTTTATTTTAAACAAGGATTAACTGATCAGTGCAAAATCCAAGCCAAATTTATATTTAAAGAAAACTCTAAAAGTAATACTCCACTAATTCTAGCTACCCCTGGTTTTAATACAGCTAATCATGCTCTTTTTCTGGTTTGTTTATTTTTTTTTTTCCTAATGGTAGCCATTTAAATAGAAGAAGACCATCCACTATAAGCTGAGCTTTACAACTTCCCATGGTGCATAACAAAACCTGCAAGAAAAGCCAAAATAAATACCCACTACTAAGTTGAACTAACAGATAATGGTGAAGAAGTAGGAGGAACACCACATCGGGGTTGTTTGTTTATTTAATTCCACCTTAATTATTTAGACTCTCATCTCACTAACTGCTGTGCAGGTGCTAACTTTACTTCAAGAAGGACCTAGAGTTTTTGTTTGCATAAATCAAGTACGTTTAATCAAGTGCACATTAGCTCATCAACACATTGCATCTGATGAGAAATTGCATAAGTGACAATGCCAAGCTATTTTGGTGAATATTCATGATATCTCTTCAGAACAGTCTGACTGGAGGAGAGTGAGAACAAAATGACAGTAAAAGAACGGCAGCAATTAGTTTTCTAGCAGTTAATGTTGCCATTAACTGCTTGCTGGCAAGATTTCAGAGTTGCAAACCCCAATTTAAGCTTGTTACCTTAATTTTACAATTGTAATTCAATATTCTGAATGTGACACTAGTGTAACAAATAAGTTCATTCAGTGCTTCATACAATAAATAATTTAAAAGTGTATGAAAAGTTCCAAATTATAGCCATTACAGAAATACAAACATTGTCATAAAAATAAATAAATGTGCAAATCATTTTCTCAAAACTGAGCCAGAATCCAAACCTATTAGCAACAAGTAAGGGGACTTTTTTCTTCTTAATAGGCATTCATGAAGAGCTCTCCCTTCAAAATATAACTTGTTCTTAGGGAGCTTCTGCATGCAAAGCAAACACCTCATGGTATTGTAAAGCTATACAAAGTCTTTATCCACCTTCCAACATCATCTGTAGGAAAATTCAAGCAGAAGGCTGTGCCCTTAGAATATTTTACATAACAGGTCTTCAAGTCAGACAGACAAAGTAAGACTTGATTAAAAGAAAAAAAAAAACTTCGATCACTTTCTAATTCCCAGAATGGATGAAGGAGGAGAGGAAGAGGTGCACCATCTACTATATCCTTCTGAAACCCAGAACCTTGTGTGCTGAGACCAACCTACCAAGAAGGTCACACAGCCTCTTCTTGTGCAGAGCTGCCTCCATGCTACCAGGGGGTACAAGGGAGTTCCCTGGAGTCACATTTGGCATTTCAGAAGAATGTAGGTGACTATGGGCTATCTCTCACAACTGCAGTTTGATTCAGCTGTTTGTCTTGTCCCTCTGTCAGGTCAGAGAGATGAACAGCAGACTCGTGCTACCAGAATTCACAACATCACACACTAACATGAATAGCTATAAAATACAGTTTACATTCATATGCCTGTCTGTAAACTCTGGCAGATTCAAAGTTCAAAATAGAAAACAACCCTAAATGGGAGAGTAACCTCTGGCAAAGTGACAGGATGAACAGCTGAATGCATCAGCTCCTGGAGTACAAGTCAGACTCACAAGTATATTTATTGTGCTATCCTTTCCATATCATTGACAATTCAGGAGTATCAAAGAAGCCTGGTTATCAACACTGTTGTAACAGACTATCATGAGCATCCAAAGCTTCAGATGCACATTTTGGGGGTTCATGTTACTACAAAACATAGTATCACATTTTGGTGGGTTGACCCCGGCTTCTTACAGTTATCTCAAATCATTTAAACAGCTTTTGGTACCAAAAACCACCATTCAAACTCCTTTCTGAAACACTGACACAATTTACTGTCTGTATTGGTTTAAGTCATATATTCTAAGAAAGACAATTTTCTGCTTCACATGCAATCAAACCAGGCTTCAGACCCACAAGTATTCAAGGCTAGGGGGACAAGCCATGCCAGGCTCAGAAGCAAACTTCCTCCCTTTTGTTTTGGCTGGAAGCATGCTCTGTTCTGGTTTATGCATCGCAGGCGGCAGCCCCCGTACCCAAGTGTCTCACACCCGGAGAGGAAGGCTGGGCATTAAGCGTCAGTCCAACGTGCATGTGTAATCTCACTCCCTAGCAAACAGTGAACAAGTCACCCAGCTGATTTGCTTACAGCATGGTACACAACCCTGCTCCTGCAAGACCAGTTGCATATTTCCAGCTTTGGAAATGAAAGAAAAAAGAAAGGGAAAAAAAAAAAAAAAAAAAAAAAAAAAAAATTTTTTGGGGCAACTTTAGGGTTAACATCCCAAAGAAACA